>CM045759.1:189433130-189589019 GCA_025200525.1 Camellia lanceoleosa
TGCTAATGAATGTACCACATATGACTGAATGACTGTTCTGACTAAAAGATTGAAATACTGATTTAATGAACTGTTTTCATTACTGTAAGGACATTCATTCTAAATCTCTTTACGCATTATGTTATTCATTGGGCTTTAGCTCACTGCTCATATATATATGTAGGTGTACAGGCACCGGACCAATGCTAGAAGCGTTGGGGTAACTCCAGTTTTGTCAAGCCAACCACTGTGCCTCACTGCGAGGTTCCGAGCCTGCCAAGGTTTGGCTTAGGGGTGTTTTAATATCCCACGTCTGCTCTCAGAATCAGATTGTACTGTAAGATCGTAACATTACATCAGATCGCTTAGTAGGGATTAAGTCCCTGTACTGAATGTTTGTAAATGTTTTGTATACTGTTTTGTACTGGGTATATATGTACATATGTATGAAAAGTCTTTTCGCATACAGACTGTCACAGCTCATTGGACATTATTTATTTACTATTTTGGCTTCCGCCATGCCCCTGTACTCTGTTTTATTGTGTTACTGTTAAGCAGACATTCGGTAATCTCGGATTATTGGGCGGTTACGGTGCTAAACCCATAGGGGCGGGTTTGGGTCGTGACACATTCTCACCGGCCTTCATGGGAGGTCGGGCATAGAGAATCAAAAAGAGCTAGAGAATGATGCTTGGGAGTTAGAATTTATAAGTTAAGGTTGGTTTAACACTTGTTGAAATTTAAAAAATTTACAAGTTGAACTTAAACCGAGGTCATATTTAACACTTGTTGAAATTTTAAAAATTTACAAGTTGAAGTTAAACCGATGACATGTTTAACATTTGTTGAAATTTTAAAAATTTATAAGTTAAAGTTAAACCAAGGTCAGGTTTAACACTTGTTGAAATTTTAAGAAAAATTTACAAGTTGAAGTTAAACCAAGGACATGTTAACGCTTGTTAAAATTTAAATTTATAAGTTGAAGTTAAACCGTGGATGTGTTTAACACTTGTTGAAATTTAAATTTACAAGTTGAAGTTAAATTGAGGATGTGTTTAACACTTGTTGAAATTTAAATTTACAAGTTGAAGTTAAATTGAGGATGTGTTTAACACTTGTTGAAATTTAAATTTACAAGTTGAAGTTAAACCGATGATGTGTTTAACACTTGTTGAAATTTAAATTTACAAGTTGAACTTAAATTGAGGATGTGTTTAACACTTGTTGAAATTTAAATTTACAAGTTGAAGTTAAACCGATGCCATGTTTAACACTTGTTGAAATTTTAAGGGAAATTTACAAGTTAAAGTTAAACCGAGGTCATGTTTAACACTTGTTGAAATTTTAAGAAAAATTTACAAGCTGAAGTTAAACCGGGGTCATGATTAAAGGAAGGAATGATATAAGATCCATCACCTCAGGATGCCGAGGTAATAAAACCTAGGGAGCAGTTGTGAGGATATAATTTTTGAATGACAATACGTGGCCGAGGTGACACCAAAATGTTAGCTAAGGTGTCACGTGTCTTGGTCATGACACCGAGATGATCTCGGCTTGGCCGAGGTTATCTGCGAAGATACCGGAATCCGGAATAAGCGAATAAGGGACAAGAGTCCTAGAATGAGAGAGGACTTCAGTTTGAGTGAAGATAAGACTCTTAGAGAGTTTATCCCAATCCTACTGGGAGTTCAAGATTAGCAGTAATCTTAAGTCCATTGAAGTTAGGCTTCTATTGGGACTAGGTTTGTGTTGGCTATAAAAGAGAGGCACCCTCACGGGTCTAAGATATGCTTTTTATGCTTTGAATAATGAGTTAAGCACTTTTGCTATCTTGAGAGATAACTGACTTGATCGTCGGAGTGCCCCCGGATGGACGAACCACTGCCAGAATCTCTTTTTTTTGTTGACAGGCCGTTCGAGCCTAATCTATTCTGCTATTGTTCTCCAGCTGAGTACTTGTTTGGCAGTGTGGTCGGAAATTGACGCACACATATTTTTTTATATTAAATTTAAATAAAAATTTTATCTGATATCACGTGCTCTAATCGACTTTCATTAAATTATCGGTCTACCGGACAAATGTTTGGCCGGGTCGATCGACCAGTGTAACTTTTTACAAATTTTTACAAGCAGGTAGTCGTCTCGATGGATATCCGATAGGACATCTAGTGGATCATCCAATGATGCAAATCAACAACTATGAACAGTGAAATGATGAAAGGTCTCAAGTGTCCTTAATTTGATAAAAGATTTATGATATTTTCGATTTAATATCCATTTGATGAAACCGTTAAAACAGGAAAAATGATAATCTTTTATCAAATTTAATTAATGATACGTTAGAGAGGATCTTAGATGCTTATCTGGAAACAAGTTAAGTTAATTAAAAAAATTAAAAAGTCAATATAGAAGTTAATTTATTATTTTTATTTTTTTACATATTTTTTATAAAAAATTAAAAAATTAATTCTCAAACAAATCATAATCCTTAAAAGTAGTTTTTAAGAATAAAAAAACACTAAAATATTTATTATTTTAATATAATATTTACATATTTTAATATTATATATTTTTTAACACGTTATAGTCCTAATTTATTTTTTTTTTTAAGCTAGCTAAAGAATTAGTTTATTGACTAAGAAAACTAATACTAAAAACTTAATTTGTTTGACATATTTTTAATATTTCGAATTTTCTAGTCTCATTTGATTTGGGAAAAAAAAAATCAAGTAAATTTTTTTATAATTTTATTTTAATATTTTATGTACTTTTAGACTATTTTTTTCCTAAAATTACTAATAAATTTAGACTAAATATTTAAAAACTTAACCCTTTTTTTTGGTTAGAAAAAAGGGCAAATTATACTTTACCTTCTTTACGTTTGGTAATTTTTCACTTTAATCCTTAAAGTTTTTTTACTACTTTAGTTTTTTATGTTTCAATTTACTCCAAAAACTCATTTATAAAATTAGACAAAAAAAGACACATTATCAGCCATGTGGCATAATTTGTTTATTATATATAATTCACATCTCTAACACAAATATAAATTTTAATATAATAATATATTTTTTATATTACGTGACCGCTAATATGACATAACTTCCCTAATTTTAAACAAAAAATAGTTTTAAAATTAAATATATGTATATATATATATACAAAGTATTAAAGTGAGTAAAAAATTTTAAAAATCAAAATGAGAAAATAATCAAATACAAAGAAAGGTGTCAGAGTGTAATTTATTTTTTTTAAAAAAATATTAAATGTTCGGAAGAGCCAAAATGAATGCTTACATGACAGAATTTTTGAACGAAAAATTGTGAATCAATTGGAAGACCAAAAAAAAATAAAAAATTACAAAGTGATACAAAAAAATTATAATTTTAATTATTAAATTTGATAAACTTTATTATTCATTCGAAATTTGTTTTAAAAATATGAGCTAAAAGTTTGGTTATAGTTTTTAGAAAACAGGTTTTAGAAAATTTTATTTTTTTATTTTTCGTATTTTAATGTTTTCAATATTTTTTTAAATATTTTAAGTAATTTTTTTTAATTTTTAGATACACCCAATATAAAAACACTTAAAAGTATAATATTTGTGAAAAAAATCTTTAAAAAATACACTAAATACCAAAAAAATCAATTTTTTTTTTAAAATTCAATACATTTTTCGTATTTTGTGTATTTATTAATTTTTTAAAATATTTTTCACAAATATTTTACTATTTAAATACATCTAAAAAAATAATAAAAAAATTAACTATTTAAATACATCTAAAAAAAATTTATTTAAAATTTTAAAAATATTTACTAAAAATAAAAAAAAATTTAAAAAATTAATTTTAAAAAATTAAATTAAAAAAACTAAAATCAAACACACTATTTCATTTTTAAACACCAGCAAGCGCGGCTTTAGAGGCTGATGACTGTGCATCGGTCTTAAGATTTGTGTGGTTCTAGAAGGTTTTATCATGGGTATTGGTTGACCAGCCTTTAGATCCGCACCTGACGATGTGACGTGTCGATCAATTAGTGGCCATGATGGACACGTGTGTTGTTGTTTGACAAATTAATATAGATAAGTAAATAGAAAAACGTTAGATAACGTTTACGTTTTTGTTTTTGTTTTTTTTATTTATTTTTATATTTACAAAAAATTTATAAATAATTTTTTATTTATTTTTAAAAAAACATAAATTATCAACGTGTTTGAATAAAATATTTTAAGATCTAAAATATTTATATTTAATTTTTATTATTTATGACAATGAGATAATACACATTATAATTGAACAAAAAAATTTAATTAAAAAAATTAATTGGAAAAAATTAATTGGAAAAAAATAATTGAAAAAAAAAATTATTAATCAAAATTTTAAATTTCTGACTAAAAATCAAAGTAAAATTATTTTTTTAGTTTAAGTTTTTTTCCTTACATTTATAATCTTGGTCAACTATTTATAATACAAAATAATTATTAAATAAATTTTTATGACAGTTTTTAAAAATTTTGTTAATATGAAGGGAAAACAAATTAGTTACCGAGCAGGCCTTAAGTGTCTGAACTTCGAAGTTGGAATAATAAAGGCCATGTTTACTTTGTTTTTATAAAAAATAATTTTTTGAAAAAAGTTTATAAAATTTAAAAATTTATTTGATTGTATATTTTAAAAATAGTTTTAGAGTTTTGAATATTTTTTTTTTGGCAAATTACATTAACAGCCTTTGTAATTTGGAACTGTGTTACTTTGATTTTTGACCTTTTAATTGTGATACATTTGACCATAAATTTTAAATATTGTTTTAAATAAAGATAATTGAAGATATCATTACTTTATTTCACAAGCAAAATCATCAATTTAATAAAATATAAACTAATTTGACAAAAATAAATATCAAAAATTTATTTTTAAATTATTAAAAATTATTTCTACTCACTAAAGATAAAATTATATAAAAATAATAAAATTTTACAATTTTTTTATCCAATTAATTTTTTGTATGTATTTAGATAATGATCATATAATGGGTTGTTTTGTTGATATTTTTGTATGATTATCATATAATAGATAGTTGTATTTGTTATTAATAGATATTTTTGGATAGCTATCATGTAATGGATAGTTATTAGTCTTTTAATGTGTAATCAATATGTTTAATGGCCTCGTTTGAGGAGTTGACTATTTTAGTCGGCTATTTTTGTTTTAAACTATTTTAGTAGGTTAAAATATTTGAATTTGGGAAGATGATTGAATTTTTTTATAGTTTGATGTGATACTTGTGAGAAAAAAGTGAAATGATTATGGATTTGTTGTGACATTTTGTCTTATTGACTATTTAGTCCATTTTGTCTTTTTGTGAATTTTACCTCTCAAAAAAAAAAAAAAAACTTTGTCAAACAAGGCCAATATATGAAATATTTTTAGTTTTGAATTTTTTAATTTAATGAATTGATTTAATAATGATATCAATTATCAAAGCTATCACTATGTTTAACTTTTGAAAAAAATAAAAACTAATTTAACGACATAAATATCAAAAAAATTTATTTATACCCTCCTAAGAAATAAAATTATATAAAAATTATGTATTCTTATTTTTTTTCACTAATTTAATTTTTTGTTTCTTAAAAAAAAACTGAAAATCAAACCAAACAGAATTTTATAACCAAAAAAGTTCTAAAATTACTCATTAAAAAAAAAAACATTACATTTTAAATAATATACAAGTTAACCAACACAAATAAGTCGTACGACGATTTTACCCTTAAAATAGACAGTTTGCAAAGGAAACTTCTTTGATTGTCTTTGTTTAGAACAAGGTTTAAAATTCAAAATAAAATGTATCATAATTGAAAAGTCAGGGACCAAGTGACATAAGTCCCAAACTAGAGGAACTGTTAATATAATTCACTATTTTTTTTTTGTAGTTGAATAAATGGGTGTAAAAAAAATAATTGATTAATGTGTAAGATGCGAGAGAATGAGAGAGGATAGAGAAAAAAATAATTGATTGATGTGTAATAAAAAAAATTATTTTAGATTTTTTTAAATTTTTAACCAAATAAATTTATTTATTTTTTAAAATTATCTCTTCCGAGACAAACCAAACAATGCTAAAGTACTCTGAGATGAGGAAATTATTCAATATTCCTAAAGTTTTACGTGTCTATACTCCTTAACTAATCACCATTTAATATGCCCTCATATTTTCCAATCATTCATCACAATACTCTAACTATTCACCTTCTCCATCAATTATAACTAGCCTATCACCCGTGCTATGCACGGGATAATTATAGATATTTATATTTGTTTTCATTTTTTTTAATATATAAATTAAATACATGGAGTTTGACCGAGGAGTTTGAAAGAATTTAATAAGTGTTTATTTATTTATTTAAGAGGCATTTACACAATAATTACATAATATATAAATTAAATACATGGGGTTTGACCGAGGAATTTGAAAGAATTTAATTATGCACGAGATAATTATAGATATTTACATTTGTTTTCATTTTTTTTAATATATAAATTAAATATATAAATTAAATACATGGAGTTTGACCGAGGAGTTTGAAAGAATTTAATAAGTGTTTATTTATTTATTTAAGAGGCATTTACACAATAATTACATAATATATAAATTAAATACATGGGGTTTGACCGAGGAGTTTGAAAGAATTTAATAAGTGTTTATTTATTTATTTAAGAGGCATTTACATAATAATTACATGGGTCTCTTGGGGATGTAAAAAATAAGGAAATTAGGATTTCATTTATTGCGTTATTCATTTAATAAGTGTAATTATTATAAATTAAGTGTTTATTGTAATTAATAGTGTAATTATTACAATCTTTGAATTTATTGTAATCAATAGTGT
This sequence comes from Camellia lanceoleosa, assembly GCA_025200525.1. NCBI lineage: Eukaryota > Viridiplantae > Streptophyta > Magnoliopsida > Ericales > Theaceae > Camellia > Camellia lanceoleosa. The sequence goes on from CM045759.1 coordinate 189,440,002, forward strand.
AATTATTACAATCTTTAAACCAATCACCAATCACCAAGTCAATTTTTTTTAAAAAAAATATTAAAAAATCAAGAAATTAAGATTGGCATGTTGGAGGTTCCACAAGTCTTGAGTTTTAAAAGACCATTTTCCTTAATATATAGATATTATGAAATAGCACGTATCTATGCTCTTCAATTATTGAATAATTACTCTCGTAAGATGTGCGTTTCGAACAAAACAAAAACAAAAAAATATAAAAATAAATAAATAAATAAAAATAAAATTGACAGTGTTTGGGAACTTGGTTCCCAAATTTTTTTCTCATTTTTTTTTACTAAAAGACAAAAGTTTTACAAAATCAAAAAAAATACATCCAAACAAAATATCACATCCAACCCCATAATCATTTTATTTTTTCTTTCACAAACATCACATCCAACCACAAAAAAACCCAACTATCTTCCCAAGCACTAAAATTTTTTTATCCAATAATATCCTAAAACTAAAAAAACCTACATAAAAACCCATTTCCCAAACACCCATACAGTCTGCACGTACTAAACGCTTTTTAATAAAACTTTCTTTGGAGTAAAGTTATGTAAAGCAGTTTTTGTTTTTTTTTTTGCCTTTCTTTTTTCCAACTAATTAAATAAATTTAGAAGTTTAAAAGTTTATTAGTCATTAATTAAAAAATAATAATGAATTTAATCCTTGTTTGAGAATAATAGATTTTAGTCAAAAAAATTATTTAAAAAATTAAAAAGTCAAATAAAAAAATCAAAGATTTGTTTCTTTATCTTTATTCTTTACAATTTTTTGTAAAAAAATCAAAAAAATATTTTTAAATAATATAATTTTTTTCATCTTATATTGTAGTTAAAAAATTACTTTCCATACCAATCCTTACTAAAAGAATTTCACTCACAAAAAATAAAATTTTAACTTACTTTTTGAAAACATCAAAATTTAAAATTAAATTTTTTTTTTTACAGATAATAAAAAAAAAATCGATGTTGAACCTTTTTTAAATAAGATAATGTTAATGAATGTCGTTAGAGCAAAAGAACAAGAAGACAAAGGCAAAAACAAAAAAAATTACTATCTATTTTCTCTAATTGACCAATTTTCAAGGGGCAATCTTAGCATTTGCTTTTTTAATTAAAAGGTCTAATTACACCGGGATAATTTTTGAGTTAGATCCTATAAGGGTCCGAAGCAACAGAAGTCACTCTTAGGTAGTTGCTATATAGCAAAGTCACTTATTAGTCTTTATTTGGGAAGAATTAAAATAATCTGATTTTTTAATTATTTTAACTTGAGTTTTTTAGCTTCGCTTGATTTTTGTTTGACTTTTTTAATTTTTGTGAGAAAAAAATATAGTGATTATAATTTAAATGTGACATTTTATTTTATTGACTTATATAACTAATTTTATCTTTTATATTTTTTTAATCAAAAAATTAACCAAATATAACTTTAATCATATAGTAATAAGTTACGAACTTTTACACATATGAAAATTCAAACCCACCCTTTTGATAATGGCATGGTTCACCCAAATTTAAAAGATTTCTCCTATCAACAATATGTGTTGGGGCCCACCTAACAAATTCTCAAAAAATAAAAATAAAAATAAAAATAAAAATAAATCTGAAATCTGAAGACCTATGCACCAAACTCTTTTCGAAGTGCAGGGCTTTTGCTTTTTAAAGTATTGGAACCATGGCAGCAACATTGGACTTTTGCCACACAACTTTTGGTTGGTTTGGTAACTTTCTATTCAGGTCTCCTTCGTGTCGAATCATCATTGGCAACAGTTAAATTTTTTTTTTTACATTTTTTGTCTTTTTATTTTTATTTTTGGATCCATCTAATCTACTTAAAAGTGAATTTTTCTTCAACTATCATTCTCATTTCTTTTTTTTTTTCTTTTTTTTATTTTTAAATCTTTTTTCAAATTCATAAAATATAGACTAAAATTTGTATTCATTTCTCTCACCTTTTATTTTGATTTTTGAATCTTTATTTACGGACTACGGTCTCAAATTCAAGTCACACTAAATAACCACTAAAGATTTGTCTAGTTATTAATTTCAGAGCTCTCGAATTCATTGAGTTGTTTGTAAGCTGACCTAAACATTCAGTTATCAAAAAAAATTCATATATGAATTCACCTATTTTGACTCTCTCAATTAAAAAAATTATACAAAGATTGCCATTCTTAAAGGATAAAAGTAATGCATTTTTATAATTAAATAGTCAAAATACATGAATCTATAAATGAAAAACATAATATGATATTCACTCATAATTGAGTGAGTTTTAGCGTAAATAAACAAAGATTTATTCAAGTGCATTACGGAGTTAGGATTAAGGCGAGATTCAAAAATAATATTGTCCTCATGCATGGCATGGAATCGACCCTAATAAATTAGGGTTTGTTTGGGCAATAACAGAGACTGTTCATCATTGTTCCCACATAATCCTTTTTCCTGTTTGGGGAATCCAGTTGATGAGACCTCCACCATCATCATCTCAACACAGTACATGTTGTTGGCCAGCTAATAGATGCATGGCTTAGTTAAAAAAATAATAACAATAACATAAAGACAATTATGAGACAATTCAATTGTTGTTTTAGAATCTAAAAAAAAATAATGTGTATGATAAGAAAAATGCCTAAGACTCCCAGTGGGAGTCACTGGAGGTCATGTACGGAGGCTTTCCATTGGTCAAAAAAAAAAATGTTTTTTCTTTTTTATTTTTTTTTATTTTTATGATTTGGACAAATGGCACGCTGCCACCTCACTGGGGGTCGACCCCCAGTGGGGGTCTGTAGCAAAGTTAGTATGATAATTGTTAAAAAAATAACAATATTTTTTTGTTAGTTAAAATGTTGACTTTTTATAATAAAAAAAAAATTAGTTCAAGACAAATAGATTTTGGTTTTCAAAAAAAATAAAATATTATCATTATCGGATCAGTTTAATTTTTTATAAATAATATATACAAAATATCCTATAAAATAAAAAGTTCAGACTAACGAAATACTAGCCCGAACATTACGGTCAAATTTAGAGGTGGTTTGGGATGATCTAAATAAGTGTATTTTTTGACTTTTTATAAAATATAGGTTGGATATGAGTTGAGTTTGAAGTAATATAATAGAGAGGTGATGTGACTTAAATAAGATAATGTGACTTAAATAGGATGGTAATTTTTTAACTTTTTGACTTTTTTAAGTTATGACAAATAAGGCCTTAAATTTAAGAAAAATACAACTCTAATACACATTTCACATATTACGTGCTCTTTTGGGAACAGCAAAAGACGCAAGGTTTGCGTTTTTGGAGAAGAACGCCGCTGGCGTTTTTTTTGGCATTTGGGAAATGTAAAAATTAAGATGAAAAATTACATATTTACCCTTAATATTTATATTTTGTAAATTTGGGTTAAATGTAAATTTTATCAATTGAATGAGGATATTTTAGTCAAATCACTTTTAAAAAGTTTGGTTAAAAGCAACTTTTTACAAACTTCTCAAATCACTCTAAAAAATCTTAGTTAAAAGCAAAAAAGTTAATTTTTACCAATTTTCCAAAATAGGCCTACATGACTCTTGTGAAATAATACACGTATTGTAATTTAAGTTACAGATTTATGTGGAGTGTTTTTTTTCTTGGGGGTGCTTCAGAGTTTCATTTTCATTCAAGTTGCAGATTTAATTTGACAAGTTATGTGAAGTGTTTCATTTTGATTAATCGTCATGCATGTAATTCCTGGTTTTACCTATACTAATTATGGAGCTACAATCCTGGAGATAGTTTGAAGAGAAAGTGATAACAATATTTAACTACTGATTTAATGGTTAAAACTTGGTCAATCAACTTTGCAGATTTGGAGTAGTCATTTCGTACAAATTATATCCAAAGTTTAGTTCATACTCAATTTACTCCTCTCTAAGCCCATATAATAATAGAGACTAACATGGATGTACTTTTTTAGTCTATTTCTTAAGAAATGAATTGATGACTTCTAGTCAAATAAAACAAATTGACTCAAAAGATGCATTCTTAAGGGTATAAGTTAACGTGATTGGATCTAGTCGGGTTGAAGTGAAATTTAGACCTCGTTTGGAAATAGAATATTTTAGTAATTTTAGAATTTTTTAAACTAAACTATGAGATAAAAAAATTTAGTATGTTTGAAATGATTTTTTAATTTTTTACGAAAAGATATGTAAAAAGTAGAAAGAAAAAAGAATTTTTGACTTTTTGATATAAGTTAAAGGCTTTTTGATTTTTTTAGTAATTTTTTAACTTTTAAGCTAAATCTGTTGCATGACAAACAAGGCTGTAATACTAGATCAAACCCTTCACTTGTTGAGAAATTGAAACTATATAGGTCCTGAGAGGGTAATTTATATTCATAAATTGGGCCGAGCTAGGTGTTGGGCCGAGCTAGGTCCAAGAACGGCAGATGGTAAGTACACCGGCCGAAGTGGAGTAGTGCGGATAGTTCGGTTGCCAAACCAAGCGTCCGTAGTTCGATTCTGACTCGTCAAGATAGTCCGGCAATGAATCTAGGTCGGTCAAAGGACATTTTGAGAACTGACCGGTCTTGGATTGACTCCGGTTGGACGCTGATAGTTGGGCCACGCCTAGTCCGTTGAGCTCTCTTATGGGTAGCTCGGTTTTGCGGCATGGGAAGCCGAGGTAAGAGAGGTAAAAGCAAAGACCGGACTATGGGGTACTTTGCCAGGTTGTAAGGAGTTCTAGTAGTAAAAGCCATCTCACTTGGCTTATGCGGTGAGGGGTGTTGAAGATAAGCATTATCTTCAATAGTATGAATCCTAGAAGGACTCTACGATGGAAGAATGTGAGTTGGAAGGACTCTTCACATGGAGAAGTTGGAGTCCTACTAGACCTGTGCCACGAAACCTATATAAGCTCACCAATGCCACCTTTGCCAAGGTAATAAAAATTTTGCTTTCGAACACGTAGCTTTTGCCTTCTTGTCTTGTTTCTTGACTTAGGCATCGGAGAGGTTTCCGGCACACCCCGGCCGCCACCACGTTTGTGTTTTCAGGTGGAGGAACGACGACGTATTGAGGAACGCAGACTTGGTCAACAGGATTATACGAGAAGGTGAATTTCTTTCCCGTACAATTGGCGCCGTCTGTGGGAAGTAACAGACAAGAACAACCTCTTGATCAAGCTTTCTCTTGAACATCAATGGCGAACAACGAAGCGCCTCGATCCGTTGACGGACTAACTCGAAGGAGGTGCAAAGCGCGGCCTTCCTTTGGTCCCTCCATGGCGAGCCCGAACCACAAAGGCGAAATTCGGGGAGGGATGCGAGGGGCGAGGAGGAATAGCGACCCTCATCATCCTTCATAAAGCCCAGAAAAGACAAAGCGCGAGTTGATCCTCAAATTACGGAAGATCGCGTCGAGAACAAAGAACCGATCCGCAAGATGGCGGCGGACATGGAGTCTCTGAGCGCCAGATGAAAGGAAAAAAAGTGGCGGCGAGTGGGCGCAACAACAAGACGCCCTCGCCACTCAGGGTCGTGGTAGGAATTCTACACCCTCTCAACCAGAGGACGAAGCCTCGGGACAGGCGACGCGATCCGTATCTTCCAGACTCGTCCTCCAGTCCGAGAGGACGGCCTCGAAAAGGTCATACACGGAGGAAGTACTTATTGGCCCTCACATACGCATCATACGAGATCCAGACAGACGGAATTACCTAGGTCGTCCGACCTAAGGTCCATGTTGGAGAAAAGGCGCGATGGAAGGAGGACGCCAGACGCGCGATCACAGGTTCTGCCTTGCGGCGATTAGCTCCTGACGACGCAAGCGTCGAGGTTGGAATGCCAAGGCGCGCAGCATACGAACGGCGGATAAGGCATTGGCGGTCGCAGACCTCACCATTCGTCCGGAGATTGAGAACGCGCCCCTTCCGTCAAAGCTTCCTACAACCCAAATTCACGACGATGAAGGAAAGACGGACCCTTACACCCACTTAAGCCACTTTCGCCAGGTTATGGCTGTATACCGACGGAATGAGGCACTGATGTGCATCCTATTCCCTTCAAGCCTCGGCGACCTAGGCCTAACTTGGTTTGAGAAGCTTCCAGAGGGCAGCATAGCCTCCTGGGCGCAATTGGCAGAAGCGTTTGTAACACGGTTCAGAACAAACACAAAGACCCCGGTGGAGATCGATCAGTTACTCTCCATCGACATGGGTGAGAAGGAGACATTAAGGTCCTACAACAGCCGATATTGGGAGACCTTCAACCAGATTGGGGATTGCCCAACCAATCTGGCCATCGCGCAGTACAAAAGAGGCCTTCCAGTCGGGAATAGACTGAGGGACTCTATCACCATGACTCCACCACTTACCATGGAGGCCCTGATGGAGAGAGTGCATCAGCACATCAGGGTGGAAGAGGATGGCGCTCGTGCTAAGGCAAAGACTGGTGCGATCGCAACACCAGAGAAGAAGACCTCGGCAAAGGTCAATACGGTAGATCGCCGAAACAAAAACGGACGGGGCAGGCGAGACAATGACGAAGACCAGGAGAAGAGGTGGTTGAGAGTCCGCACCGCCATTACCACAGTGTTCAAAAAACCAATCTACCGTATACTTAGTGAGATTAGAGACGAGCCATTCGTCAGGTGGCCAGCCAAGTTGGGCGAGGCCCAGAAGGACTATGATGACAGATCCAGATGCACCTACCACAAGGAAAAGGGGCACCGCACTGAGAACTGTACGCCATTGAGGCAACATCTGGAAGAGTTGGTGGCAGCAGGCCACCTAGATAAATACATAGAAGGAGGGGCGCAGCCAGCTCCCCAGAACCACAACCTCCCCAACGGAATGCCAAACGACGCCCCGCCACAAGGCACCATCAACGTAATCCATGGAGTCTTTGAACCAGAGCGAGTATGTGAGCTCAGAGGTTCAATCAAAAAGGCAGAGCACATGAGAGGTGCTAAGTGCCCAACCCGGCCGTCAAGGGGAGGGCGAAGCTACGAATGTTATGTCTTTTTCGGACAAAGACTTGGACAGAATTTATTGCCCACACAATGATGCCTTGGTCGTCACTCTCCGAGTCAAGGATTTTGACGTCAAGCGGATTTTGATTGACCAAGGGAGCTCATGCGAAATCATGTACTACGAAACCTTCAAGCAACTCAAGCTGCAAGACAAAGACCTGGCCCCAGCCGTATCCCCTTTGATTGGATTTAACTCTATGCCGGAGTGGCCAGTCGGCAAAATCATCCTTCGGTCAGGCGGGAAGTGTGAAAGCAAGTAGAGTTCGGGTGCTAAAGGTCCCTCCACCTACAACATCATCTTAGGCGAACATGGTCAGCACGCCATGCGCTCGGTGGCATCCTCTTACCACCAAGTGATGAGGTTTCCCAACGACCTTTGGAGTAATAGAAGAAGTTTATGGGGACCGAGATAATGTCCAAGCGAGGCTTCGTCGCAACAAATGGTAGCATGTTGCCAAAGGATATGTTCATTCGGTTGAAGAACCGGAGAGTAATGAACTATTCGCGGATGTTGGCAAAGCGGCTGATCAAAAAGCAGTGGAGGACCTGGTAGAAGTCAGAATAGATGAGAAGAACCCGGAAAAGTTCTTCCTTCTTGGATCGTCGTTGTCCAGCACTGAGAGATTGGAGGTCTTGGAATTTCTGACCTCCAACATCGAAGTGTTCGCCTGGACCCAATACGACATGCCAGGCATTGACCCCAACTTCATTTGCCATCAGCTCAATGTCCACCCTTCTGCTAGACCAGTCATCCAACAAGACGCCTGTGATCGGCACTCCACCACGAGATAGTGGCGTAAGAGGTGGGTAACTTGTTAGAAGCGAGGCGTCGAGAAGTGCACTACCCCTGTGGATCTCTAACGGTAGTAGTGCCAAAAAAGAATGGGAAGTGGCGCGTCTGCGTCGACTACAAAAGCATCAACAAAGCATGCCCAAAGGGCGGTTCCTGCCAAGATCGATCAATTGGTGGACCTAACGGCCAGACATAGCGAGCTTAGCTTCCTTGACGCATCTGAGGCTACCATCGGATAGCCATGCACGAACTGCACCGAAATGCGTCCTTCACCACTCAAGAGGACTATATTGTTACAAGGTCATGCCCTTTGGCCTAAAGAACGCAGGCGGCGTTCGAGAGAATGGTTACCAAGATGTTTGAGCCATTGTTGGGCGTAACAATGGAGGCTTACATCGACGATATGGTGGTCAAGAGCAAGAGTGAGAGTGACCACCTCAAGGACCTAAGTGAGATGTTCGAGATCTGAAAAAGCATAAGCTACGCCTTAACGCTGTCAAGTGTGCTTTGAGTGGGATCGAGCAAATTCTTAGGCTTCTTGGTGACCAACCGCGGTATAGAAGCGGATCCTTCTCAGATCAAAGCAATCCAAGAGCTAGAGCGACCGAACTTCGATGAAAGAAGTCAAAGATCTCACCGCATGGCGGCTGATTTAACCGATTCATCGGTAGGTCTTGGACAGATTGCGCCCATTCTTTCAGTCATTAAAAGCTAAGTTTGAGTGGGACGAAGAATGCGACAAAGCTCTGGCCAGTCTGAAGGAGTACATGTCTTCTCCACCATTACTCGTTACCCCCATACCTGGGGAAGAACTCCTCCTCTATTTGGCAGTCTCTCAGCACGCAGTAAGTGCAGTATTGATTCGAGCAGAAGGAATCCAACACCTGCCTATCTTCTATGTCGAGAAGACATTCTTTGGGAGCCAAAACAAGGTACTTGCCTCTAGAGAAGTTAGCAGCCTTAATGATGGCCTCGTGAAGTTGGCACACTACTTTCACGCCCACACCATTGTCGTCCTCCTGACACTTTCCACTAAAAGCTTTGTTTGAGAGGCGAACTTTTCTGGCGGATTTTGAAGTGGGCGATGGAGTTGGGACAATATGATGTGAAGTTCCAACCCGAACATGATAAAGGCCCAATCTTTGGCGGACTTTCGTCATGAGTTCACTCGAAGCCACCAAGTTCCTTAATCGACTGGCGACACAACCAAACTAGGGATGAAGATTGGCCGGAATAAGCGCAACCCCTAATGAGCTCCTCGACCAAAGCCCAAAGCTGACCAAAGTAGAAAAGGCGAGGGGGAATCCGACCTTACTACACCAAGTCAAGATTGATTGGCGACTGAGGACTTGGGCCCATCTGAAGACAAGGCAAGCGCAACTATGGACTCAAGAAGACATTAGCAACTGGAAGACCCCAAGGCATCATCGATCCCTCACATCTTTGGAAGTTGTTTGTTGGGGAGATGTGGAAGCTCTTTGTGGATGGGGCATCCAACCGGCATGGCGCAGACTTGGCATAGTCCTCATCTCTCGAAGGTCTAGTGGTGGAACAAGCGATCAACCTTGGCTTCGAGATCAAACAATGAAGCCCAGTACTGGCGCTTCTAGCAGACTCAAGTCGGCTGACCTACATGAAGGCCACCGAACTCATGGTCTCTGATGACTCACAGTGGTGGTAAATCAAATTTCTGGCGACTATGAAGCAAGGATGAAAGAATGGCTAAGTACGGGACTTAGTCGGGAAGAGATCAAGAAGTTCAAGTCGTCGAGAATAGAGCAAATTGGCCGGAGGAGAATAGTAGAAGCAGACGAACTAGCGAGCCGCCTCAATGGCAGATACCTCCATCCCACATCCTCTCTTGGTCGACTATCCGCCTGTGCCAAGTATTGAAGACCCGGTCAAGAGGTATGTTGTGCGGAGTTAGGTCCTTCTTGGATGGATCCCATCATATCGTTCTGAAAAGACGGCACCCTACGGAAGAAAAGAAGGAAGCCAACAAAATCGAGCCAAGTCGCAATGATTTTGGCTCTCTCCATCCTTGGCTTTATACAAGAAGTCGTTCTCGGGACCTTACTTAAAATGTGTCCACCCCAAGGTAGAAGCATTCTTGTTCAAATACACGAAGGGGTTTGTGGCGACCATCAAGGGCGGATCATTGGCATACCGAGCTATTTCACAAGGGTATTGGTGGCCATACATGCAAGCGGATTCGGAGAAGTATGTCAAAAAAATCGAAAAGTGTCAGAAGTTTGCACATCAAATACATCAACCTGCCAGAGAACTCCTACCTCTCACTAGTCCATGGCCTTTTCAATGTGGGGCTTAGACATAGTGGGACCACTCCCAAACACCGAGTAACAGAAGTTCTTTCTTGCGACAGCAGACTACTTCACAAAATGGGTGGAAGCGAAGCCTTCAAGGCGTCAATCAAGGAGAAAGATGTGAAGAAATTTGTGCAGCGAACATCATTACTGCTTTGGCATACCAAAAGCATCGATTTGACAACCAAGACTTTCGTTTGATGGCGAATTTTGAAGCTTTTGTGAAGAATACAAGATAGAGTTCTACAACTCCCAAGCATATCCCCAAGCAAATGGACATGCAGAGGCGTCAAACAAGGTAGTCTTGGGCGGATTGAAGAAAAGGTTGGAAAAAGCCAAAGGCAAGTGGGCGTAAGAGCTCCCTCATGTTTTATGGGCTTATCGCACTACGCCACGGCGATCAACAGAGAAACACCATTCTCCCTAGCATATGGCATGGAAGCCGCCATCCCCTTAGAAGTTGGCCTTCCTACCATTCGAGCGAAAATTTTGATCCCGACCTAAATGGCGGTTATAGCATTGGAACTTGACCTTGCGGAAGAAAGAAGAGAAAAGGCGTTGGTTCACATCGCCTCCTATCGCCAAGAGTTGTCCGTAAAATACAACAAAACAAAGACATCCAAGGCGCTCAAGATTGGCGATTGGGTACTACGCAGTTATGGGCAACACATTGGTCCTGTGGGGATGGCAAGTTAGGACCTAATCGAAGGGCCTTACAAAGTGGTCGGATTAGCGGTGCAAAGGGCATACCACTTGGAGGATAAGGACGGCAAAGCAATTCCTAGGCCATGGAATAACGCCAATCTCAAGTTATTTTACTTTTAGCCTTTTTCCTTTTGAGCATGTGTAATTTTCTACTTTCTCAATAAAGCAAATCGATTCTTTTCAAGATATTTGTTTTCCATACAAAGTAGTTTTAGCAAGATAATAGTATTGTAAACATAGTTGGCCTAATAACCAACTATTAACCTCCTAGGCCCGTGGATCGTGATCCGTGCCGCAGGACGCTTGGTCGAATAACCAAATACTCTATTCTAAGTTGGTGGACAAACCAACTTAGAGGTTGGCCGGATTAAACCAACACTTAGCCAAAGTATGGGAATGGCTACATAGAGGTTTGGCGGATTAAACCAACACTGTATTCTTCACCAAAGTATGGGCATGGTCAAGAGTGGTTGGTCGATTAAACCAACTCTTTGTACTCTTCACCAAGTAAGTTATATCGGTGAAGAGTGGTTGGTCGATTAAACCAACTCTTTGTACTCTTCACCAAGTAAGTTATATCGGTGAAGAGTGGTTGGTCGATTAAACCAACTCTTTACTCTTCACCAAGTAATTTATATCGGTGAAGAGTGGTTGGTGGATTAAACCAACACTTTGTACTCTTCAAATTAAGTAAGTTATATCGGTCAAGAGTGGTTGGTCGATTAAACCAACTCTTTGTACTCTTCACCAAGTAAGTTATATCGGTGAAGAGTGGTTGGTCGATTAAACCAACTTTGAACTCTTCACCAAGTAAGTTATATCTACCAAGAGTGGTTGGTCGATTAAACCAACTTTGTACTCTTCACCAAGTAAGTTATATCTACCAAGAGTGGTTATCGATTAAACCAACACTTTGTACTCTTCACCAAGTAAGTTATATCTACCAAGAGTGGTTATCGATTAAACCAACACTTTGTACTCTTCACCAAGTAAGTTATATCTACAAGAGTGGTTATCGATTAAACCAACTCTTGTACTCTTCACCAAGTAAGTTATATCTATGAAGAGTGGTTAATCGATTAAACCAACTCTTTACTCTTCAAATTAAGTAATTTATAACTACCAAGAGTGGTTGGCTAGTAAGTTATATAGCTAACCGAGATCACAATTGTAACTTAGCGATTCAAATTTGTCACTTAGGCAAACAAGCAAGTACTCAACCGAATGAGAGTTCAAACTTTTTCATTGAAGACAAAAGGAGTACAATTGAGGGGTCAGAGTCTTACATGTGCATTTAAAACCGAAATGCAAGTAAAGAAATAAATAAGCAAAAGTACAAGTCATCCTAAGGGTGCATCTAGTTCGCATCGAGCTCCGCTTGAAATTACCGAGACCGGTTTGAGGTGGGAGCAGGTTTGAACCATGGTATCTGGCCGGCAGGACGAAGTTAGCCGGTATCTCGTTAGTTAAATCCACGGTTGGCTCCAACCGAGCCGCTGATTGTTTTGTTGATCGGTGACAACCGGAGTCGAGATGGCTCCTCATCATCTTCTTCGCCGTCATCATCTTCATCATCTTTCGCCATCGACGCTTCAAGGAATGCCTTTTGAAGATCGTGCGATATTGCTTAAGTGAGGCCGGAATAAAGTACGGTGGAGCATTGTAAGCGTCGGTGTCAGGAGTGCAACCGAGCTTCTCCACCGCACTTCGCCAACCGCACTTGAAGAATAGGTCTTTTCGGCGCCACACCAAGGTCAGATGCGCCAAATTTTCTTGAATCCTTCCTTTCGCCTTCTTTACTTTCGTTCAGATGGGCTATCTCGGCCTTGTTTGGTCTCGATTTGGGACATCTCCCACGTAATAGTCTTTACCTCGGTCACGGCCTTTTGTTTATCACCTTCACCGAGGTAACCATCCGTGAGACGTGATACCTCGGCCTCCGCCTCGCCGCCTTTGTTAGTTCGCAGAGGCTTTATTACCTGGCCCTTCATGGCTCGCCATGGCCTTGGCGAAGCTCCATCACCGCCGATGTGCAAGCGTGGTTTTCAAGAGCCCGCCACGAGTGTGGTAGATTTTTAGTTAATTGACCGGTGGAAGTTAGACAAATTTTGAAGATGAAGGCCGAGGTTACTTACCACGACCATTGACTTTGAAGCGCATCAAGTGATTTTATCTCGGTGTTGAGCTTCTTGGAATGGTGTTCCATGTCTTTCGAAGGCACACCCTCCGCCAGTTGAAGGCCGAAGGTGATCCTTATCCGAGACGACGGAGTCACCTTCGTCGATAGCCTGCTATTGAAAACTAGGAGCCCATCGGGGTTTTCAGATCGGTTCGACGATTCCTACGGGGCCTTGTTGAATAACCGCCGGTGGGTTTGGTGGCGAACACTCTCCTCTTCATCGACCAGGCCCGGTTTGATGGTCCCGCACGCTTGTTTCGGCGAAGCGAAGGTTGTTGGGATGGAAGAGCCATCACGGCATCGGTTGGTTGGCCGGACCGCAGACCTCGGTTGGATTTGTTTTGAGCATGGCCCTCATTCTGCTTTTTCTTAGCCATCTCTTCTTCCGGGTTAGCGCACAAGGACAATTTCGCAAGGTTGGGTCCTGCTCAGGATCTTCGAGGAGAAAATCACATTTTTGCTTTTCGACGGCCGGAGTATCTGTAGGTCGGCTCAAAGTCAAGAAGTTTTGCCCAACTTCTTTCTTTTACCCGGAGTGCGGCGCGGAGTACGGCGGTGTTGGGATAATTGTAGTTGGAGATGAGATGAGCCTTATCTGCAAAGCAAAAAAGACAAGTGTTAGTCCCATGGTACACAAAAGTAAAGTTCAAGAGAACGACGAAATGAAAACCGGCGTGTATACCGGGCTCCCTTTTTCCCCGTTTATTCTTCTACCGAATTGGCTTGAAGTCCTCAAAGTTTCCAGACACCCGTAAGAAGTCGTCATCATTGACATCTTTGTCCTGTGTGCTTTATAATCTTTTTCTACCTCACAAGACTCTCAAATAGTAGCACCAAATTTTGGTTTTGGATCCTATTGAGTCTCGATGTAGTATCTCGCCGGACCTAGGTTCGCACTGTTTGTGGTTCAGGCATCTATACCCATTATTATTCGGTATGTGTTGGTGGATAGTTGGGTAGGGCAAAGTCTAGTCTGCCTAAGAAATTCACAGATAAGGGTCGGATCGAATCGAGTCCCCTCGATTATTGATCGAAGAGTAAAAGGACGAAGCCCTCCTTGCCCTGTGGGTCTACACCTTGTTTGGCCAAAGTAAGGTTTACATCGGTTGGTATGTGGTAGTCTCTTCGAAATCGGCTAGACCTCCGTGGGTTTCTACCAAGTGTCTCAGATTTCCCCATTTATTTTATAAGTTAAGTTAAAAATAATTTATCTCGGTTGGAGGAGCGTGCTCAAGAGTCCTGTTGGACGCACGAGGGAGTGCCCGACCTAAGTCCGCAGTTGAAAAACATAGTGTCAAGCATGATCAAAGACCGTGCTACAAAAAATAAAGCAAGAAAGGTTGGTCTTATTTCGCTCTACAGGTGCTAGGTTGTCTACATCGGCTTGTAAAAGGTTCTCCTTATCTCGGTTGGCACTTTATTCTTGTTATTTTTGGCACGATATGTTTGTTGTTTTGGTTTCACTTGAAGGGTTCCTTACTTCGGTTAGGCCTCAAGGGGCAGTTTTTCTGAGTTCGGTTTTGGAACTCAGGGAGCTGGCTTGGCCCCTGAGGCTTAGCTCGGTCAGAGGCCTAGCTCGGTCTAGGGCCGAAATACCTATCACCACCGCTTTTGATTTCGCTAAGGAGAATTAAGTGGCAACCTATTAAAACCACTGCTAGGGCTACAAGTGCTAGTTCGGTTCTAGTTCTCCTAGACAACAACTGCTTTCTAGTTCGGTGGGTTCTCATTTCGGCTAGTGAGAATCAGGTAATCTAATGAAGTTACTATTATTTGCACAAGTTCCAGTTCGGTTGTATACAGATAAGACCTACCTATAACACAAACACTATCCTAGTTCGGTTGAGGGCATGTGCCAAGATCAAAAAGGTGTTCTACGTGTTGTTTCGTCGTGATCATAGTGTTCTTGTGAGGGGTTTTTTCAGAAACTACAAAGTGGAAATGTGTTTTGCAAACGCACAACATGAACAGCTATGAGCTTAAATAAAAGCGAAAACAAAAACAAAGGAAGTAGATTCATGTACTTACCAAGAGGAAGAAGAGGAGGATTGAAGGATTGATACAAAGGCAGTAAGGATGCACAGCAACTCCCAGCCCAGAATGAAAGAATAAAGAGAGAGAAGTTGAACAAAGAGTGTAAGGCAAAAGTGAAGGGTTCTTTTGGTGTAAGGAGGAAAATGGAGGAACTGCTCAAATTTTGTGAAACACGAGGTCGGGCGCGACAAATTGTGAGAAGGCCATTCAAGGTGTGCCACGGTCCGAAGGACAATCGATTCGCTTACATTTGAAAGGACGTTTGAGCCGACAGTATAGCTCGCGGGCTTAGCTCTGAAGAAGCTAAGGCTTGTCACCTACCAGAAGGCTTTAAAGTTTTTAGTTCTACCGAGAGGTTAAGAACTTTAGATCGGTTGGTAAACAAGTAATCCCTATCACGCTTATGATGGAATTAAGGGCAATTGAGAGGGTAATTTATATTCATAAATTGGGCGAGCTAGGTGTTGGGCGAGCTAGGTCCAAGAACGGCGAATGGTAAGTACACCGGCGAAGTGGAGTAGTGCGGATAGTTCGGTTGCCAAAGCGTCCGTAGTTCGATTCTGCCTCTGTCAAGATAGTCCGTCGTGAATCTAGGTCGGTCAAAGGACATTTCGAGAATCGACCGGTCTTGGATTGACTCGGTTCGACGCAGTAGTCGGTTGGGCTGCCCTAGTCAGGTTGAGCTCTCTTATGGGTAGCTCGGTTGGCATGGGAAGCCGAGGTAAGAGGTAAAAGCAAAGACCCGGACTATGGGGTACTTCGTTGTAAGGGAGTTCGGCCGTAGTAAAAGCCATCTCACTTGGCTTATGCGATTGAGGGGTGTTGAAGATAAGCATTATCTTCAATAGTATGAATCCTAGAAGGACTCTCGATGGAAGAATGTGAGTTGGAAGGACTCTTCACATGGAGAAGTTGGAGTCCTACTAGGACCGTGCCACGTGAAACCTATATAAGCTCACCAATGCCACCTTTGCCAAGGTAATAAAAATTTTGCTTCTAACACGTAGCTTTTGCCTTCTTGTCTTGTTTGTCGACTTAGGCATCGGAGAGGTTTCCTAGACACCCTCACGGCCACCACGCTTGTGTTTTCAGGTGGTGGAACGACGACGTATTGAGGAACGCAGACTTGATCAACAGGATTATACGAGAAGGTGAATTTCTTTCCCGTACAGGTCCTGTTTGGTAGAGTTGTGAAAAAGTGCTTATAACTTACGCCTAAACAGCTTATATAGCTTATAACTATGAACATAAGTTGATTTCTGACTTATAAATTAAGCATCTCCCGCCTCACTCAAAGAATAAGTTGATTTCTGACTTCCAAAAAGTTATAAGCTATAAGCTATAAGTTAAACCAAACACATCAAAATAGCTTAAATTAAGCTGAAAGCTGAAATAAGTAACTTTTAAGCTGTGCCAAACAGGCACATAATGCGGTATGATTTTGTTAAGTTTTCAGTTTAGTAAAAATGAGATACTCATATGAGGTTTATTTTATTTTTTTAATTTATAAAATCACACATTTAGAATAATGAAGAGAGATGGTAGGAAATGTTTCCTGCTAACCCCTATTATAAATGTGTAGCATCAGTCATTTATTTTCTAATATTAAAAAAATTAGAATAAAAATATTTAAATATAATATTTTGATTGATAAGTAAATATCAATGTAAAATTTTCAAAATTAAAACAAATTACAATTATAAAAAATTGGCAAAAAACAAAAATTTTGTGCCATTCTTTTATCTTAAAGCCCTAATTCATTTGTAGGGTCACACCTTTTCTAACATTTATTGCATTCGTCCCCATTTTGACCCAGAAATTTGTAAACTATTGTGCCCTTGTAATTAATGCTTTGTAGCACAATGACCGGGTACAAAAAGCATACAAATAAATTGAAGTTTATAAAATTTATTGGTCTAGTACACTACTCAAACATTCTCTATCCATTTATTTTCTGTGACTAGTTTTGTATTTAATTTTCATATTATTGCACATTTACTTCTCGTTTAATATTTTGGGACCATCCTAAGGTCTGTGCTTCCTTGATCGGTCGGGACTATGGTAGACAAGAGTTTATAATAAATTCCAACATATAAAAAGAAAAAGAGTTATTCCTCATCCATTATCTAAGGCCATGTACATCCTTTGCCCCCATTGGTTGTGGTCCTTTGTTGGATTGTTGGGGTTCATACTTATAGATGCTCACAGAAAGTGGGTGTTCAGCTAATATGGTAGGTTAGTTTCAACCCAAAAAAACATTATCAACTTAACTTTTGTCCAATCACACAATGTCGACACGAGATCTTTTGTTCTTAAACTTATTTGTGTGTAGATTCTTATTGCACTCTCAAATATACGACCATGTTATGTGATTCTCATATCTTGAGCTTCTTGCGATTTCATATAATTGAAAATATATTATAACAATACCTCTATGTATTTCATTGCCAAGTAAAACTTAGTATAACGGTAATCTCAACCAATAATAAAATAACATTGAAGATATTTTTTTTTCTTGAACTGGAAATAACACTAAAGATAGTAAACCCACTATTCAAATATAACTAAAAATTTAATAATTTTCACATTTGCATAGTGAGTATAATATTTATACATGATAATCTCTTATGGGATAGTAATTTTATGTGTTTATAATGATGTGATATTACTGTAATCAATTCTTGCTTTTTAAAAAAAAGAAAAAGAAAAACAACAAGAAGAGTGCCACTTTGTGATTTGGACGTAAGGTTACCTTTAGTGCAAGCTCTTATTCATCACAAGGTAACTAACTTCATTCTTTCAAAAGACAATGGACATATATCTCCTAAATAAAAAAGACAAAGCTTAATTGTACAAAAATTTAAGAGAATATAAGACAAAAGGTGAATTTCACGTACGGGTCTGAACGTTATTTTGTGTTTTATTTTGTAAAATTCTTTTATATTCTTAACCCATCTAAAAATTAAAAATATAAGCATCCAAGCCGAAGTGGGTTTGGGGGTCATTATTGGGCCATATCTGATCCAGTGCAACCTCTCTTTAACCCAGATGACATTTATCAACAAGTATAATTTGAAGGAGTGCATTTCCGACCAAAAATTTTTCTTTTTTATTTTCTTCACAAAAAGTCAAATATAAATTCAATTTATGATCCTATCATGAGAGAAACACAGAAGAGTGCTCCAGGATTTCAAGAAATCTTTTTAAAATAACAATATGATATATTTTCCTTACAATTATGAACAAAAATTTTGTTATTTGATGGTATAATACTATCAGAAAAACAACTAGATTAAAATACGCTTATTTATCAGGATAATAACAAAACTGTCGCTATTTGCAGCCCGAAATCAATGATAACATATGATTCTCAATGATATCGAGGTAAAATAGAGGGTTTGATGATTAAAGTAGCCGCACGAGTATTAAAAAAAATGCAATGACTGGTATCGCCTTGTCATACTTGCGAAGCAAGATTTGCACTTTAACATATGGGACCAGAGCAAGTTGTGCCACAAAAAGATTAAGGGAGAGGGAGAGAGAGAGAGTACACCGCTAAAAGTGGCTCTAATTTTGTTTAGGGGCCATAATAATCATAACCAAAGAAAAGGTAAAAGAAAAAATAAGGTTTAATTAGATGTCACCCGCTAGACAGACACTATCCTTTTTGTATGTTGGGACAAACCATCAAAACATGATAGCCAATGTCTTGTAATAAAAATTCAATGAATTATACAACATTTATTTCTCTATCATAATATTACCTGTAGACAAGCAGATCATTTGGCATATACTTGTGGTTAGGTCAAGCAAAAATAGTGAATCTTTTGGGATAGGTCTGATCTGAGCCCTGTTTGTTTTCAGAAATTAAGAGTGGGATTAGATTAATAGTGAGATGAGGTTTACATAAAGCATGTTTTGAAAAATTACCACGGAATTAATAGCCCATGAAATTATGAAACCCCTCAACAGAGAAGACTCAATACCATAGAAAGGAGATATTGAAATCTAATCTCATGGTATTGAAGGTGGAAAGGCTTTTTTGCCCATAACTCTACAAACAATGGTCACCTTTTATATAGCAAGGACTTTTAATTAATTTCATAAATTTAATCACAATCAACTAATATCATTGCACTAGTGCACAAACAAATACAATTTATCTTCTATCTCCAACCTAATATTACTGCACTAATTATCTACCGATTGAATTCCACTGTATTAATAATTCCATCCAAGTCTAAGGCTGTGTTTGGTTAAAAGATTTGATAAGAAAAGAAAATACAATCTCATTTGATTATAATGAAAAACATAAGGGAAAAGAAATCAATTATTTATCATTTTCTTTCTATTTCCCTTTGGCCATGGCTTCTCTCCGGTCCTTCATCAAACTGAAGAGATGTTGGGCCTTGTGAGCCCATTTTGGGCCCCGTTTCAATAATTTGAACCGTTCACATTTAAGATTCGTCAAGTACATCATTCCTGCAAAAAATCAAGTTAATTGAATAACAGCAATCATGTGTTTGGATCAATTTTGTATGAAAAAAATGTACAATAAGAAAATAAAAATGGATCATACAAAATTTATTCAAATACGTGATTTTCATTATCCGATCGACTTAATTTTTTACAAAAATAATGTACACAATGAACCCTAAATTGTAAATAATTCGGATTATCGAAACGGGTTCCAAAAGTGAGCTCATTAGGCCGGACTGAACTGGACTGTCTGTTACAAACTAGAAACAATCCAATCCCTTTCCATTTCCATTTCTCCCATTAAATCCTCTAATCCAACCCAACACAGCCTACGACCAATTATAATTGAAACCATGTGTGCTCCTGGTAGAGATTTAACCATGAATTAAAGAGCCACCAATGCTTTTTCACCTTTTTTGGCTATACTAGCTGGCCATGTTGACATTGTTATTAAAATTGTGTATTTCGTGCCACTTTGGTTTTTAAAACTACATGCTTCTTTATTTCTTTAGTTCTTTGTCTTGTTCTTTTTTTCCGGAAGGTTTCAAATCCTACCTCCAAACATGTTGATGGTACTCCAAAACTTTTTAGCAGCTGAGGCTAATGTCAAATTGTCCTAGCTCAAAATAAGGTGCTACATACAACCTTATACACACTGCCGAAGAAAGAACAGAACACTCTTGTCCTTTCCCTAGCATCTTGTTTCAATATGTGCAGCACTTAGATCGGAAATTCTGCCAAAAACACTAGATTCAGGCTCAAAATCTTTGTTCATGGTTGTTGCCATGAAGACCAACTACAGGTTGAATCTAAGAATGTGCCAAGGGTGGAATTTTAGTTTCAAGTTTTGACAGAACATCAAAGAATCAAGTGACAAAAAAACTAGCTGATATTTTCACACACAGCCTCAGAGACCCCCCTGGGTTCAACAAAGTCATGACTCTCGACTATACCATACAGGCCCTTAAAAGACTAGTTACAATCAAGTTTAAATGTCCAATAGAAAAAGGAAAAGACAGGAAAATGGGGGGACAAGAAACAGGCGCGGCTCCAAGACTTGATTCTCTGCAATGTGGACTGGCATCCGTGAAGGTCGGTGTCAGTAAACTACAGATACTATTATTATTGTTATTCTTACCATCAACACTTGTGAAGATTATCATGATCAAATTGCAGGGTTAAGAGCGCGCTCTATCTCCTCCAGAGATCGCCCCTTCGTTTCCACAACGTTACTGGCTATGTATATGACGGCTAGAAGACAGACCATCGAGAATCCCAAATACACCGAGCTGATTCCAAACTTATTTACAACACTCAAGAAGTACAAGCCAATAACGAAGTTGGATATCTGTTCAAGAAGAAAACAGCAACCTTCGTAAATAAAGAAAAAGATGTACGAAAGACTAATTAAATGAGCACCATAAAAGGAACCCAACTATTGAAAATCAATGACTTACCCAATGCATGCCTAACGACAAAGCAACTGCTTTTGCTCTGATTCTGGAAGCAAATATCTCTGGAAGTAGAAGAGCAGGCACTGGACCAGCACCCAATGAAAAGGACAATACATAACTGTGTAAATAGAATGAAAGTTCAGATTAGATCCTGTCCACTGATTGTCTAATTTAAATTGCCACAGTGAATAAAATTAACTTACAGGACAGTCCCAAGAACAGCAAGGATGCCAGCATGTGGTGCCAGGACCGTCCAAGTGAGTGACAAGGAAAGCAATAGCATTGAAGCAGCCTGAAATGTGGTTTTGAATTTTATTTTATTTATTTATTTATTTTTGGCAGGGGAGGGGAATAAAACAAAAAGTGGGTAGAAGAGATAACCAGGAGAAGTTATAAAAAAAAATTAGAAACAAATTAAATCAATAAATGGAATGATAATCAAAGGAATACAAAAACAGCTTGTCCTTTTGATGGGTAAGGAGTCCACAAGAAATGCACAGTTGGTGTAATTTGTTGAAGTTCTTTGGTTTAATTCATGCATACCAAAGCAAAGAGAATCAATCACGAGTATCCATGTAGGATGTGATATAAAACAGTGACAAAAAATGGTGAAATATAGTATTTCTCAAAGCGAATAACAATGATTTCTACATGCAGTTATCAGGAACAATTACAGACAACTATCATGTTTTTTTTTCTCTCTCTCCACACTTTTTGCTACCTGAAATCAAATCCTGCTTTGCTATCCTACCCACTCAAAAATACATTTTCAATTAAAGCATCAACCATAGCAAGAAGATTAACTAGATGAAATAGACTTTACAAGATGCAAAGCGAAAAAAAATTAACAAAATTATGCTCCACCATGTGTTTTCTCAATCATATAAAGCGTGTTTCCGTAAGTGGAAGTTTCAGGAGCTATAAGATCTAGGACTCCAGAATGAGCAGTTTTTAATCCTGATTAATCCAAGTTCTGACTTGGAAATATAGAACCTTTTTAAGAATTATTAAATTCAAGAAATCCTAATCCAGTAAGAATGATACAATGAATTTCATAAAGAACAAAGGATGCACAATCTGGAAAACTGGAGGATACTAATTAGTTTGATGAAGATAAAAAATAATAGGGGAAAAAAATCATTTGAGGCAATTCCACAACTCAACCTTTGCACTACAGTATGTCAGTGTCGTGTGCTTCAGATAGAAAAAGGGTTTCATTATAAAATTACCATTCCAGCAAAGCTTGTCATTAAAAGACTTTTCCTTCCTTGCTTGTCCATCAAAGAGGATGCTATTGTTGTACCTGCAATAAGTTTGGTGTCCAGCAGTATGAAACATTACATACCAACGATGAAATCAGATTTTTCCTTCAACTTCCAACAGAAAATAACAAAAAAACACTCACCAAAAACATTTGATGCCCCAACGAGAGCACTGGCTGCAACATCAGATGCAATTCCAACACTGCGAAATACAGACGTAGAATAATATACAACAGCATTTATTCCAGCCAACTGTTGAAACAAGAAAAGTGCTGCACCAACACTGACAACTGCAGAAAAAATCGCCAAATTTTGTGTTACCACTAGCAATAGAAAGAATCACTGACAAGAATCAGTTACAAAGTATGCACGACTGATAACAGCCAGACATTATTTTATAATCCGTGATCTAATGTAATCTTGGCCATTTTATGTATATACCATAATACCATGCCTTGAGTTGCACACATGGTGACTATATGGAGATGGATTCCAAATATGTCATATAGAGTTGACAAATGAATACCAAGTGGAAAGTGATTTTTAGTAGACATCCAACCATATTCAGCTTCAGCTATGGGCCAAAAAATAAAATTTTATTGGTAAAGACAGCATTGCACTATATTCACAGATGACCAAGAGATAATTAAACAAATGTAAAGCTAGTCTTAATCATGTATACCTATGTGATGTGCCTTTGCACCTGCGTACAGTAAAGAGAAACTATGTAGCTATCTAGAGCTCAACTCAACAGGCCTCAATCCCAAAAACTTTAGGTTGGGCCCGTGGATCTTTCGTCTCCAGTCAGGTCTTTAAAAAGCATACATGATACATCTATATAAGGTCTAACCCTTAATGCTGGATCCATAAAGACCAAGTCTGAGCATTTGTAACAAAGACGTTGTCAACTAAAATACTAAAAAAGAAATCAAAAAATATTCAATTTCAAAGGTTTGGTCTATACCCAATTCACCCCTCCCAGAGCTCCATCTAACAGGAATTCAACTTGGTGTATGGTTGTTTAGAAAATATGCAAATCATAAGTGAACACATGTTTCAGGTTTCACATCCTGAACTGTTCAGGGACATCAATTTCTGTACGAAACAAGCATTCAACCATGCTTAAGTTGTTCGTGAAGAAGACACACATGGGTAGAAAACTAACAATGGACCACTGATCAACGTAAAATATAAACCTTACTACAGTAAGAAGTTCAAGAATTTGACTACTTAGAGCTCTATAAGGACCTTATATTTCCTACACAAGTAGCCAGAAGGCAAGCATCTAACAATTAAAAGGTGGTAAAGGATAAGATGAGGATAAATACATTTGAATGATTTTCTACCAGTCCAACATAAGCAAATTACAGCACACAACTCAGAAATCAATAAACAAGACAACCTAAACAAATGAGCTAGCCATACTTATTTGGCCAGTAAAATGAAGTATCCAGGCATATATAATGGTGGGTCTAGCATCACTGTAAATATTGCAGATGATTAATTAGAGTTTCTAAGATCCACATTTTATGCTTGTGATCTAATATAAATAGCTTCCCTTATTTTCCAGGTATACCTTTCCAATAGCGGCTACTAAAAAGATCAAACCAACCAGCTTCTGGTTCTGAAGAACCTTGACTAGCTGCACTTAAGTCATTCATAACCTCAGCAACTTTTTCTTTTCCAAATAGAGTTTTTATAGACATTTCAGCTTGAGAAATTCTTCCTTGCTGCAAACAAATTTGTCTAGCTTAGAACCATTACCAATGAGCCAATAACCTAAAATAAACACATTTGATCAAATAAAAATTGCACACACAAAAATTGCAGCCAAATGTGACTAAACAGTAGCAAAGAAAACCTGATAAAGCCACCGAGGGCTTTCTGGAGAAAATGCCATTCCCAATGCCAATAGGACAGAGGGTATCATTGCAATACCAAACATTGACCTCCACCTGATAAAAGTTGCAGTTAGAAGATAATAAGAGAGAGAGAGAGACGGGATGGTAACAACAACAATAATTGTTGTACAACAACCAGCTTGGGAAAACCAAATATTATACAGATACTGATATCATTCTCAAACAGGGGCAGGCGTCAACTGGACCTCCTGTCCAGTAGACATGATATATAATAAACTCTTTTTTAACATGCCTCAAATTTGTTAACATGTGATATTCGGATATTCCAAATAACAATTCCACACTTGAACTGCACTAATGTGTGTGTTTGGTTTGAGTTTTTTGGATTAAGTTTTTTGAAAACTGAGTTTTTTGTGTTTTTGTGTTTTTTTGTTTTTAGTGAATATTTTTAAAATTTTAAGCATTTTTTTTACTTTTTTAGATGCACTTTACTTAAATGTATCTAAAAAGTAAAAAAATTGTGAAAAATATTTTAAAAAATTAATAAATATATAAAAATACGAAAAATATATTGAATTCTCTTTTTTTTTTTTTTGTATTTTTGGTATTTAGTGAATTTTGAAAAGATTTTTTTCACAAAAATTATACTTTTTATGTCTATTTTTGTTAGGTGTGTCTAAAAATTAAAAAAATTGCTTAAAATATTAAAAAAATTCAAAAAAAAAAAACACGGAAAATAAGAAAGTAGAATTTTCTGAAAAGTGTTTTTGGAAAACCAAAAACAAGCATAATGATTCATAGTATTCCAGGGGCTCCTATTCAGTAACTGGTCCTCATTCCTTACGCAGACGTAATGTCTTGGAAGTCAATTATTTAACAAGAGATAGGACCATTTTTCAACGTCAAATTGATGTAATCATTTAATTAGGCAGAACATCTACATAACCTCCTACTTTTGGCAGCTTGAAAGGTGTAGGAAAACATAGGTATATGCAATATTAGACTTGGCAAGATATCTCAACAGTGTTTATGAACTTATCTGGCAGGTTCATATCTCACTAAGCATGAAAGCTTCCTTCCTGTCATTTAGATATATCAGGTAAAGAAAAAATACCATAAAGGGTTTCCTGCTAAGGGCAACCCAGCCACCAATGCTGCAAGAATCCCAATACAGATAAAAAGTTGGTTGACAGATCCAAGTGTGCCGCGAATTTCAGTTGGTGAGATCTAACCATTAGAAAGTGTGTCAGATGAAAAATGAAAAGGTATTTAAAAATATAGACATAAAATTGAAATTAAAATGAGTCGTTACTACCTCAGATATGTAAAGTGGCACAATAGCAGATGAGATGCCAATTCCAATTCCAGCAAGTAAACGGCCGATTATCATTGTCTGCACACTCTGGGCTGTGGCACTGAATGATTTTGACACCATTTTTGAATTAGTTCTGATCAAATCTAACCAAAGATCACAAGCTCATCAGCAATAACAAAGAAACCGACCAAAGAAATGCTCCTACAGCAAGTGGAATTGCATCCAGTTGAAAAGTTTTTGTTCTGCCAAACTTGTCAGCCAATGCGCCCCCAGTAAATGAACCAACAGTGGCACCAGCAAGAAGAGTGCTAACAATCCATCCTATCAAACCATAACAAAAATGATAAATTGTAAAAATCGTCCCCACACAACTTTAATAGGAAAAAAAATGCAGTGTTGCAAATTATTTATAATATGAAACAAAAGGGTAAGTACGACTAGAGGTTGATGAATAGCTTCTTCTTTTTTCTTTTTAAATAAATAATGAATGGTGATTTTTCATTCAGCTGTAGCCAGCCAAAAGCATGAAAAATTGCATTTGTCAATGGATAGTACAAAAGCTTTAGACAAGGACGGTCCATTTTCCATAGAATACGGAGAAAACATCTCTTAGTCTAAAAACAAGTTAACATGTAAATAAAGAACAGCGCACAAACATAATTCAGGTTCTCATCAGATATCCAATCAAAACTTGCCTTGTATGACAGTGTTTTCAGCAATTCCGAGATCCTTAGAGAGGTACTCAAGAGCACCATTCACCACCCTGAAGCAGATGAGCACAAGTTATCAGTGTACCTCTAGTGTATTCAAGTAAATAACGTGGGAAATGGTTGGACAACAACATCCAACAGGAATTCACAAATTGACCAGAAAGGCACAGCCAGTAGTTTAAGTTATAAGCACAAGTACTATGGCAAGTATTGCGCAAATGGTGATTGATGATAAATTCTTGAACTGACTGGTTTGAAGGAAGAGAGAAAGAAGTACTTAAACGAAGACATACCCTAGATGATATCCAAACAAAATGGCACCCAAGCAGGCAACACCGACATAAGGCAAAACATTTCCAGAAGATTTCGCTTGGATTTTAGCAGGAACAAGATCTTCCATATCTCCATCTACAAATAAGGTCACGTGATACTTGTCAAAAAATAGTGAGTGAATACTCCAATATACTACAATCCACAAACAAACAACATCAGATTTTTTCACTGTATGGATTTAAAATTGAAGAGCATAAACATAGTATATACAGACCCACTCATCCCACACCATACAATTGCAGCCTTAAGTGACACATTTGTAACTCTCTACTGAACTCCGTCTCCTGATCCATAATTCTTACAATAGTGTTTACAATGGAATTAAAAACCCAAATGAAATGAGGAATCCCAGTGACATTGCTCTAGGGTCCATAATGTTTAAAAAGGAGCGTGATGGATAAATACAATAGAATCATGCATTCATTTAGGTTCAATACTCAGGAAAAGTCAATAAATAAGCAGAATCAAACAATTCAAACCCATCCACAACTTGACAAGACAAGACTTGCAACAGCAAAAACTTCCATTCCCCTTTCTTGAATTGCAATTCGATGCAATAAATTGTAAATTATTTAATTTTTATAAGCATCATGACTTCAACATAGAATTCAAAAACTTTGGAAATGCAAATTTGTCAAACAAAGGCATAATAAACAACTTTGACAATGACAAAGTGAATAACAACTAGCAAATGACTTATTCAAATAACATTCAACACTGGCACACAGAATGCCAAATTTAATTGTACTTCATCATCAAAATTGCAGATCATTATTAGAGCAATTGAAATCAACAATCAAGATCAAAACTGAAGAACAAACCAGCAGAAGCTTGAGCCCTGACTGATCTGGCCTTAGCCGAGGACCGAAACACTCTGTCAACGCCTGTCCGGACACGGCCAAGCTCGGCCTCCATAGCAGCCGAACCGAGGCGCAATCCGAAGCAAGAAGACCTCTCTGTCATGCGAAGATTGTTCAAACCTAAACCTCTCTTCCTCAATTCACTAAAACCTGGTAAAACCCTACGCTTCTGATTGTCAAAACATGTACTTCCTTTGCCTGTATATGTTGCGGCTTGCATTTTTACAGTTGCGACTGTCATAGATCCCAATAATAACACCACAAAAAGTCAACAAACAAGCCAAACAAAAATTAAATACTAGTCTAGAGAGAGAGAGCTAGAGAGAGTGCGTGTTTCTGTGTGCCTCTAG
Source organism: Camellia lanceoleosa (assembly GCA_025200525.1). Lineage (NCBI taxonomy): Eukaryota > Viridiplantae > Streptophyta > Magnoliopsida > Ericales > Theaceae > Camellia > Camellia lanceoleosa. The sequence continues at coordinate 189,467,707 of CM045759.1, forward strand.
AGAGAGAGAGCAGTGAAAATGAGTAAGTAATGTGTGTTTTTGTTTTGGGTATAAAGAATTGAAGACAATGCTGATATTGAAAAATACGACCTAATCAATCTATACTTGTGAAAATAAGTAGAGATTGAGATCAAAACAACGAAAAAAACACAGAATCAAGAGTGAAATTACCGAATAGAGAGCTGAAATAGCAGTGACAGAAAGAGTCTGAGATGAAAAGACGATCGTCGATGAGCTTTGTCCCTCTGAAAATGTTTACGAATTTGGTTGTGAAATTGAGAGAGTCTGGTTTTAGTAAGCAGAAGCTTTGGAGCTTCCGCTGAATTTTGGAGGAATTTACGAGAGAGAGAGAGAGATGACTATGAGGATAATAACAACTAATTAATATGTGTTTATGGGTATAATTGAAATTAAATTAGGAAACAATATGTAAAAAAAATGGAAGGGTATATCAAATTTTAAGTTTTTCATAATTTATTTTTTAAAATTAATTTATATTTAAAATTAGACAAAAATGATATATTAATCCTATAACATAAAAATACTTTATTATACATAATTTACATTAAAAATATTAGAAATTTTAAATAAATTATTAAATATTATACCAAATAGTCATGTGGAGTGAAACTTAAATCTTATATTATGTAGAATATTTGATAATTAAAATTCTTAATATTGTTTAACTAACCCCTCTAGTATAAACATAAATTTTAATATAATAATATATTTTTATCATATTATAAGTATTCTTTATTTAATATTAAATAGAAATTAATTTTATTTTTTTACCTAAAATGAGAATTAGCATATGTTCTGTAGGAATAAAGTGGAAGAGAACTATTACTCGGGATTAGATAGTTTAACAGTTGGATTTCAGATTAGATTTTGGGTTGCATTTTGTTGGTGATGTCGCTGACTCGCAGGCAGTCTCACGTGAGCCTGCTGTTACTCCGTCCGTATGCTTGGTAGGAGAGAGAAACAGAGAGTGCCACGTCAGTGGGACCAGTGATTCTGGATGTGTTTGGTTTGTTTTTTTAGATAAATTTAAAAAATTTGGGGAGGGAATTTTGAATTTTTTTTGGTTTGTTTGGCTGTATATTTTGAAAATAATTTTTGAGTTTAGGAGTTTGGGATGATTTGATATTTTGTTATAATTGAATAGATATATGTGAGAGAAAAAAAAATTGAAAAAGAGAGAGGGAAAAGAAGAAAGTGATTGATTCATATGTAATAAAGAGAGAAGAAAATTTGGAATTTTTTTGAAAAAATTTGTAACTAAACATACTTTTGAAAATTTTCTTCTAAAAATATGTTTCAAAACACAAACCAAACACACCCGCTATGTTCTAAACAGGGCCAACACTGGCCCATAAAAGTAAAGGGCCACTTTAGCTTTTCTCATGTTTTGTTTACAGCCCAAAAAAAACCCAGAAAATTAGTATCCCGTATGGGACCTAAAATTTCATGATTTGGGCCGATCCAAATCTGAAGTGCGGAGAGAAAGGTCCAAAATGAAGAGACTTCGCGAACGCCTAAAGGCTTGGTATCGGTCCAAGAGCTGATCCAAAATTAGATAGTAAAAATTTGTCTTCACTGGAATTTATTTTTTTTAGTAATTTTTTAGTTAAAATATGATATAAAAAAACTAATACATTTTGGATGAATTTTTGACTTTTTACAAAAAGATGTACAAAAAATAGAGAGAAAATAAAATTTTTGACTTTTTTGTATAAGCTGTTAGCTTTTTGACTTATTTAGTAATTTTTTGATTTTTTGACTAAAAAAGTCACTTGTCAAACGAGGCCTTAGTCAAATAATACATCCCGTTGTGATATGCAAGAGAGACTCAAAATCAAGGATCTCCCTATTGGTTGGGGATCCTTCTATAAAATGAATATTTAGTTGTGTATATGTGTTTTTCTTATATGTCCCATTTGTGGTGGTATTGTGTCCCTTTATAATTAAATGATTCTTAACAATTGACACTATTGTAAACTATTAAATATCTTATTTTCTCATCAGGCGAATGATTCTTTGTTAGATGTTATTTTGGCAGATTAGCCGCGTTGCGCTTGTTGTGGCCAATAATTGTGATCGGCTATCTTGAGTGTTCTCCAATTAAAAAAGCTCTAGTTTCGAATTATGGGATCTCCTTCCTCTTTGGGCCAAACTTTTTCATTCCACAAGCTAGAAAAAACACAAGATAGTTGATCAGATAATGAAAAAAAATGTATACCGTATAAAATTTTGGTCGCTTAATATCTGACAACTATGATGGACAATTAAGGTTAATGCGTCCTACCCCAAATTGAAGCGACCCACCGACGTGGTCAGTAATTGGCCTTAGAGTAAAAAAAAAAAAAAATGGCGAATCACGGTTGCCACCTCATCAGTCGACCCGGTGGGTGTATGTAGCGGGATTGGACAATTAAATTTCAGCTTAAGAGAGTGTCCTTAGCCTATAAAAGGAAGACAAAATAGCACACAATAATAACTAAACATTTGATTCTATATTATATTTTCCTTTTTTATTAGACTAGAGGACTCTTCCGACCAACAACTAGGTCAGGAAAGCCTCTACGGTTATTGATTTATTTTTAATAAGAGTAAAGCAAACAAAATTAATAGAGTAGTATATGAGTACACAATAATATATAATGATAAAACATACTAGCATATTTTAATATATGGTAAATTATAAATATATTTATTAAGGTTAGTTTAAAATATAAATCACCCACTGTAATTTTCAAAATTACAAATACTCTTTTGTTAAAATGTGTCATTTAACAAAGTTGAATCAAAAAATAAAATTCATAACTATCATTTTATAGAATAATGAAATTATCATAATTATTAATTAAAATATATTGCTAAAATTTTTAAAAATTATTAATTAAAGGGGTGTTTGATAACTTAATTAAGCACTTCAAACTGAATGTATTAAGTGGTAATCAATTAAGTTCGTTTGATAACCATAATTGATATCACTTAAAAATTTAAGTGCTTATTAAAATGTAGGCTAAAGTCATAATAAACTTCCTTAGAGTTCGTTTGGGATATGAGTTGATTTTTTGACTATTTTAGCTTAGAGCTAAAAGACCTAATTTGTGATAGGTTTTTTGACTTTTTTTTATGTTTGTGAGATAAAAAAATGAAATAATTATGGATTGGATGTGGCATTTTCTCATATTTGACTAAAATAACCAATTTTGACATATATGAATATTTTATCCCAAACTGGCTTCCCGAACGAATCATTAATTCTGGCTGAATTTATAAAATACTAACCACAATTATCGATATATATTATTATAAACTCACCACTACCACCACCGCAATTACCATTGTTACCGCTATCACTACCACCACCACCATCATCATTGTTACCGCTACCATCACCATTGTGTCACCACAACCTCCACTATCATGCCATTGTCACCACCACCACCATCATCGTTACCATTACCATCACTACTACCATATCATAGCCACCACTACCACTGTTGTTACCATCACCATTGTCATGCCACCACCACTACCACCTTTATCACCATTGTAATGACCCCAAAACGTATGGCGTAATTATTGATAATTAATTATGTGATTACATGAATTAATTAAAGAATATCTGTTTGAACTAGCAAAATATCTGTTGGAATTACAACTTCGGGACTAAAATCGATGACCGTAATGGGTTCAGAAAACGAAATTGAACACGCCTATATGATACCGGGAATTTTTAGAATCATTTGGGAAATTAAATTGATGATTGAATTTTGTCCGAATCGCTAAGTCTTGTTTGGCTCAAAGTTATGGCACAAATGTTCATTTATTTGATATATATGATATAAGATAAGGCTTTGACCCATTTTGACTCAAAAAGAAAAGAGAAGAAAAATTTGGAAGAGAGAGAGAAGAGAGAATTCGTGGAGAAGAGAGAAAGGGAAGAAGATAGAAGAAAGAAAGGGGATTAAGCTCAATTCCTCCATTTAAGCAATTAAGGTAAGATTTTCATGAAATTGGTTGTTGATTCTTGGCATCTAGCATTTGAACTCAAGATCATGGCTTAAAGTAGTATGAATCATGTCTATTTGTATATTTGAGGAAGAATCTCCATGAATGTAGAGATATGAAGCTTGTATGTATATGTTTATGGTTTTCCATTTTTGGTCCAAGTGTGATCTTCTAAAGATTCTTGTAGGTTTTGTTTTAAAGTGTTAATGGTTAAATCATGTTGTTGATCAAGTATTTTGAGACTTGAATTTCATAAGATTGGAAGTGGGTTTTGCAAAAAGGGAAGATTGAAGCTTTGAAAAGTCTGAAATTTGATTTCGCGTGGTCCGCTGATGAGGATTTCACGGCGTGAAAATCAACCTCTCAGCAGTTTTGGAAAATTATGCGATCGCTCGGCGGACAAGTGAGGCCTTCGGCGGGAGGGCCTATTTCAGGAAAAGTTTGGGAAGTTGTTTTACGTGATTTTAACATGTTAATTGCATCATTTAGTATCTCATGAGCATGAATTAAAGTAAAGAAAGATTAGATAATGGCATGAATGATATGATTTATCGATGATGAATGTTAAGGAAATGTGTTATAATGTTGTTAATTGCAGGTCAAGAGGTGAAGACCGTGCAACCGGTTTTGGAAACCCACTGTAAGTAACATTTCTGTAAAGTTATGTTGATATGCAACGTATTTGAATGTTATACGATATGATATGTTTTGAAATGTGATTTTAAACTGTGAACGAATGTCCTGATTTGCGAATCTAGTATGGCATCCATAGATAGTTGAAGTCGTGGGGGACGACATAGAAGTGCAGGCCCATGCGCTTGAGTCATGGGGGACGGCATGGAAATGTAGGCCCATGACCAGTTTACGAGATCTCGGTATGTGTTTAATCAGTGTCCAGGACCGGTTACTCTAGTCGTTAGTCGACACATGTTATGTTCTATGGAGTATGCCATTATGTATGTTCTATGATGGGTATGATTATGTATATGAATGTTCTGTTGTATGGATTTATATGAAATGTTGGAGTTCGTTCACTAACCCTTTACGTTAATGTTACTTGCTAAGCTTTAGCTCATTGTTTGTATTTATGTATTTATAGGTGAGCCCTCAGGGAGTCAAGCCTAGGCGGGGTCTTGTTCGAGCCGCCGTTTTGAAGCCAACCAGATGTCTTGTGTGCCTCCGAGCTGGGGCTAGGCCTGGAAGGCCATATGAGTTTTGGTTTGAGTTGTATTAGTGGCAAGTGCCTATGTTGTGTATATGATCTTTTGATCCATGTTATGTACAGTAGTGGGTAAATTAACATTTTTTTGACATGTAAATACTTGTTCATATAAATGCACAGCTCTTTGGACTATTAGTGTTTTGTGTTCGTTTCCGCGAGCCCCATTTATTTATGTTATGTACAGAAAGGGCTGTGGTAATCTAGAATTACTGGCCGGTTACAATGCCAACCTTCTAAGGGCGGGTTTGGGTCGTGACAACCATTGTTATTGTTACCATAAGTACCACCATCATTTTATTACCGCTACCACCATTGCTACCATCAACACTACCATTACTATCACCACCACCATGCCACCACCACCATCACAATATAAAAATTGAAATGCACAATTTAAAAATAATAAATTTTAAACTTGATTTTATACATATCAAATAATTTATTTTTAGTTCATCATTTAAATTTTTATTAAACAGTTTTTCATATTAAAAAATCAACATTCAACTTTTAATACTTAGGCTAAGTTTGGCATCTTTAAAAAAAGTTAAAAAGTCAAAAAATCACTATCCTATCATATCATTACATCACATCTCTACCACATCATTTCAAACCCAACTCATATTTTATAAAAAGTCAAAAAATACATTTATTTAGAATATCCTAAACAACTCCTAATTTTTAATTTTATCAATCACTGCCTAAAACTTAATTGTTAATTAATGAAAGTTTTTTTTTTTTATGCGACTTAGGGAGATATATTTTTAAAAAAATTTTAAATAAAATTTATGAGTGCATTTGTAATTTACTTTACGACATAATTTTGGCAAAATCTATAGAAATGGCAAAAAATTGATCTATCTAGCTTGATAGTTACAGGCTATCGCTGCCTCCAAACAACGTGCAACAGAGCTCTTCCGGGTGAGGGTAATTGCATACTTGCGGAACAGATCGACTTCTGAGCTTGAGCTCTCTATTCCTCTCTCTCTCTCTCTCTCTCCACCATCTTCGAAGGCAAATCCAGTATTCGGGTTGATACTATCGAAATAACAGGCAAGGTTTGTTTCAATTCCTTAAAATTCCACCCTCCAACTGTAATATATTTTTTTAATTTGTTTTTCTACTGAAAAATTCGAACTGCTTTTGCTGTCCCAGTCTCTCTCTCTCTCTCTCTCTCTCTCTCTCTCTCTCTCTGATTGTTGGGATTGGCTACAGAGACGAGCTTAGCTTTGAACAATCTCCGAACATACTGGCCGACCCAATTCTTTGCTCTATTTCATTTTTTTGCCCATTCCCATATATAGGAAATTCTATAATACACACAAAAAAAGTGTCCTTTTTTATGACCATTGTGGGATTGATTATGGTTTAGTTATGGTTTATGATTATTATTTTGTTTATAATCTAAGAGCGCTTTGGTTATGACATGGAGTGGTAAAACACTCACAAAATATCATAACTTGCATATATTGGTAAAGATAGGTGTGTATTGTAGAATCTCCCTATATATATGCATGCAAGATTGTAATGGGTTTGGCTCTTGGCGTGCAAATTCCTACTCATGTTGTTGCATTTTTTTTGGCATCAGATCGATGTTGTATGCAGTTTCTGCCCCAAAAACTTGCATATCCTACCAAAGAAGCCCTCTTTTTCGTCGAAGGTACCCAGCTCCGACAAGGCTTCGTGTATCGGCTTCATTGTCAGATCCCAATGGTGTTAAAGTGGAGTACACTCCATGGCTAATTGTTGGACTGGGAAACCCTGGGAACAAGTATCATGAAACTCGGCACAATGTAATAATCCCATATGCTTAAAATTAATCGTTTCAATTCTTGTTTTTATTTTCTGTTCTTGCTTTTTATTATTGATGATGTTTTATTCTTGTCTTTTACAATCGCTTACAATAGTAAAAGATGTATATCAGGTTGGTTTTGAAATGATTGATTGCATTTCTCAAGTGGAAGGAGTTCAGTTGAACACAATACAATCAAAGGCCTTAGTCGGAATAGGTGCTTGTTCAATTGTATTTATTGATTTGTGTTTATTTAATTTACTTAGTTGTTGTTGCACAGCTTACTATGTTTCAATTTTGTGGCATAGAATGATGAGTTCGGAATCTTATAATATTGATTCAAAACTGTCTCATGTGATCAGTACAGGTTCTATAGGAGAGGTACCGATTCTGTTGGCAAAACCTCAAGCCTACATGAATTTTAGTGGAGAGTCGGTTTGTTCTCAACTTTCACTTCAGCCATTAATGTTTTAGTACTTGTATGCAATTTTCCAATATGTTTTTGAAGAATCCCAAATCATCTGTTTGGAAAGTTAAATACGTTAATACTTCTTCAACGGAGATAGATGGATTTTTATGTAATTCATTACTTTCTTAAAGTATATATTTCTTTTCTCTAACTCTCTATTTTATTTTCTTTTCTTTTTCAAATCTCAAGGTTGGACCACTTGCTGCATATTATCAGGTGCCCTTGCGTCATATCCTATTGGTATGCAACTTCAGAGCATAAATAACTTGATTTCTTTAAACAAGTGATTACATGTATTTACTCAATACTTTTTGAGCGATGTTAACAATACATGTTTTTGGGAATTGTCAATGTAGGTTTATGATGAGATGAGCCTGCCGAATGGCATTTTGAGGCTACAGCCAAAAGGAGGGCATGGCTATCACAACGGGTATTGTCCCCTAAAAAATGATTGTAATAAACTACATGCTTTATTATGTTTTCTAAGTAGTAATTTGGTCATTTTGAATCATATTCTATCTGAAGTAAATATATCTCATCTCTATATACGGTGATGCGCCTTAGGCTACACCTGCTTCTGTTCTTTAAGAACCTTATTTTATTCTTTTTAGAGGAAACTTGATATTTCTTGGACTCAAGCAGCGTATCAAGGGAAAATTACTAGCTTATCAACCAAGACTATAGTAAAACCATTACAGTCTGCTAGACAAGGTGATTGATCTAGCAACAATCTACTTCTTAAGATTTTGAAGATTTAAGGGTGTTATTGGGAGAAGGTGCTTATTTAGAGGCCTAAATAGACTTGCTCACTGAGTTTGCCTTCTAAATAATGTGAATTGAGAAAAATGAGAATCAATAGGATAAACCTAAGAGGCATGTCAATGCCTTCTTTGTTTTCATGGAACACAGAATGCTGCACAAAAAGAAGCATCCAAACAATAAATCTGTTGTTGTGGTAAGGTGGGTGGAAACAAATATAGATCAATGACAGGAGCGAGAAAACACCATGTGTGGCGAAGGCAGAGGAAAGAAAGATTGAATGTAAGAAGTAAATGCGAGTAGTAGTTGCGCAGTAGGGAGGGAAGATAGGGGTGAAGAAATGTTGGTTGTAGTTGATCGAGATAGTGGTTGAAGCATAAAAAGAGGCCAAGAATGAATGGTGTACAGATTTAAGGAAGAGTGCAAGAAGCAAAGCGAGATGTGGAAGAGATTTAAAAATTTCGGTTAGCTTATTAGCATCATCAATTTTTATGGTAGAACAAAATAGGTCAGAGTGGAGGGGAGTAGAGGAGGGGTTTGAGTTTTGCTACCTTTGATTGGATTAGAGTCTTGGATTTCATTAATTAGAATTTTTTTCCCCTGACCCATTTTATACCCCTTGCCACCTTCTTTAATCTAAATTCTACTTTGCTTATCCCAAAAATAATAAATAAATAGACTACAGAAAAAAGTTGGTATATTAAATTCATTAGCTATTAATATTCCACTGTGTGATTATACAAGCATTTTGACTTGGCTTGATTGATGCCCCAAATTTTTTAACTTGTGCTTGTGGGTGGGGTTTGGGAAGATCTAGGTTTTGGTCCCTCATTGCAAAGTCAAACAATTCTCTTGGGTTTTCTTGTCCCATTTCTAGTATTGGAAGTTTACCATTAACCCATCATCAACCTGCAGAAAATCAGTACCTTTTTTGTGCCTGCTACAGTGTCAATTAAATTGTAGTCTTCATGCAAAACTTTCATCATCCTTTAGTCCCGTGTAACTAATGAAAACAATTGGAGACTTGCATGGGTAGAATCACTCTCCTCTCAGTTCTTCATTTAGGTTATTTTTGGGGTAGGTTGCTCAATTCTTGTACTTTGTCCTGCCTTCAGCTTGAATTTGTTGAACCTCATATCATGAAGAGTGGGGGCGGGGGGGGGGGGGGGGGGGGTTGGTGGAACGTGAAACCTTATATTCTATTTAATACCACCTTGATCCTTGTCTTTGTGGTGCCTTAAACTTGAATAATTTGGAAAATTTTACGTAGTTGAAAAATAAGTATTTAAAAACCAATCAAATGCTGTTTGTTTACTGAAAGTTAATGGTAATTGTTGCAGAGTGAAGAGTGTGATGGACCATTTGGATGGTTGTCGTGAATTTCCACGGTTGTGCATAGGTTGGTTTGATGAACACCATTACAGGCTAGTTGCATAATTGTAGGCTGTAGTTGTCTCCATGATAATAATTATGTACTTGCAGGGATTGGAAATCCACCTGGGTCTATGGACATGAAAGCTTATCTTCTCCAAAAGTTCAGTTTGTTAGAGCAGAAACAGGTAAAAGATTATTTCCAATTTTTGTTGTTGTTGTTGAGTTTTAATTGTACTCAACTTTTCTAAGCTAAGTTCAAGTTTGGTTAAAAAAATTGGATCCAGTTTATATATATGCACCTCTCTCTGTGTATGTTACATTTGGTGAGCATGCTGATGGACTAACTGTCATGGGTTATTGGGACAGGTGGATGCAGCACTGCAACAAGGGGTTGATGCAGTGAGGAATCTGGTACTCAATGGATTCAACAACAGTACTGCTAGATTTAATCTGGAGCAGAAGTACAAGTATCACAAGGTTTGAGTATAATTGCAAGGGTTACAGAAAGCAAATATGGAAAGCCATTTATCTGTTATATGTTCTGCCCTCTGGGTGGGAATGTTCATGTATGTCTAAATTTGAAAGACTGTTATTGATTGCTATCGTATTCCTAGTATTATAGTATTGTGTTATATATTATGAGTTGAATCAAGTTGAAAACTATGTAATTTGAAATGTGGTACAAATAGATAGCAAGTATATAGCATTATTGGCCTAAAATTTGTCTTCAAGGCCTGACTATCTTTTAGTTAAATCTCGAACGAGTTGAGCCTAGTGTTAATGAAAACCAGATGTATGGTCTTCTGACAACAAGTTAAAAAAGTCAGTTTTTTTGCTTTTTAATTTTTTAGTCAAAAAAGTCCCAAAAAAGCAAAAAAATTAAAAAGTCAGTTTTTTATCAACTTTTCAAAACACCCCTTAGTTACATGTTCTATTTGATCTGTACTTATATACAATGAATAGAAACATCCAAGGATATAATTTCATAATAGCTTTTTATGTTTTTGCTATAAAATAATTCAAATCATTCCTTACATACAACCAACTACTTTGTCTTTTTCCCTCTATCAAACAATGATAGAAATGAAATAAAAAAAACAAAAGCAAAAACAAAATGCAGAGTATTCACACCAAGGCCATCATTTGCACAAAAGAAAAACAGGATCAGAATTTGACAACAACAAAAACAAAACTCTACTGTCCAACTTTTTAGAGCTGGATAGCATGTGGCATCAATAATAACTTACCCTTGGCCCTCCAAGCAACCATCATAATTTCCTTTTTCAATCCTCATCAATTCCAACTACAGTTATTTAACCTACTCACATGGCTAATCATAAATTAAAATCTCTTTAAGTTGTGTTTTCATTTTCTATTTTTTTATTTTATTCTTAAAAAAATACAATAAACTTGTTTGACAAACTATTATTTATTTATTTTTAAAACAATACTCTAAAGATAAAAGCTTCCCCCTTGTCCATTAAATGGATTAGAGTGTCTACTTAAGAGGATTATGGGCCCACCTTAGGTTCAATTGACCATTTAAATTAATCATTTTATAGGACTTGTGAAGTAAATTATTTATATAAAAAAATTAAATTAATCAAATATAAGTAGTCATTTAATTAAAATATACTTAAGTTAAAAAAATAAATAATGCATTTGTAAAATCATACTTGTTATTTATTTTTTTTAAATAAATGTATTTTAGTCTTATGATTATTAATATTTAATTAATTTAAATTTTTATATAAATAATTTATTTGACGAGTCCTCTAAAATAAATGATGTAAAGACGAGCTGGCCAACAATCATATTAATTGAACCCTCTAGTTAATTTAATAAACAAGATTCCTTCAACAAACCAAAAAAACACACACAAAAATAAAATATTTTTAAAATTTCAAAAATTAATTTCAAACTATAGGTGTTTTTGAGCTTTTTCTTATTTTATTTTTAGAAAACATAAAATCAAAAATAAAGAAAATAAAAACCCAATATCCACAAAAATCATCAAAGAAGCGATTTAAATCGATTTCCCAGTGTTTAATCATCATTTTTTCTTGTTCTTATCCTTACCATTGAACAACTTTGAACCAAAACCAAAAAGATTACCAGAAGGAACATTCAACACTGGACTGATTCGAACTCCATTGCCATAAGCTCCATAACTCTTCTTCAATGGAGGCCTCTGATAACCACCACTCGAAGACGAAGACGAAGACGAAGACTGCGATAGCTTCGATGCTGCAACACAAGGAGTTTTCTGCGAGTTCTGTTTCTGAGACGACGATCTCTTCACACTCGTCGCCGAACCAGTCGAATTGCTTCGCGAAAGAAGAGGTAGAGGACACAAGCTTCGCGCATAACCAGAACCACCGCAATTCAAACTACTACTCCGCTTGAATCGCCAAAACGACTTCGAGTTCGAGCTCGAGCTCTGTTTTTCCTCCTTCAGTCTCTCATCGTTTGAACTTTTGTGAATTTCTTCTTGTTGAATTTGTTTTCGAGCAACGATCTTCTTCTTGATTTGATCCGTAGGAACAATCTTTCCGTCGGAGAAAAGCTCGTCTGCCGAGGAAGATTCTTGAAAATCGTAGCTCTCGCGAATGCAGAAATCGAAATCAATCCCGGAATTCGATCGAAAACGTGTTGCTCGACCGGCACGACGTCTGAGCGAGAGAGATCGTAAGAGAATGAGATTCTAGGACTCATAACGAGGCCAGAATTTTCAGAGTAGAACTCTACCGCCATGAGATTTTCCGGGAAAATTAAGGAATCATGCAAAACAGAGATGGGTTGGGTTATTATAGTCAAAAGGAAAACTGAACACGAGTTTGAATATTAGGGAAAAGGGAAATCACTTTCTCTCTTACTTTCGCGGAGTTCTAAATCGATGTGCGGAATTGAATTCCGAGACTAGAAAAGTCATGAATAGGAGAGAGAGAGAGAGAGCGCTTTCTCGTTGAAGAGAAACTAGAGCTTCGTCAACTGATTGGAGGGAGATACTATGAAACTTGAAGCAAAAGGTGGCAAAATACTTTCAAAGTAGTAGACTCCCATTAATAATAATAATAATAAAAAAAAGCAATGCTCAGTACACGTAGGACCAAATATAAAATCAAATATAAAAATTATCCTATCGGATGATTAGTCAGACGATTAAAAGATATCATAACAGTTGTAGTCAACACTATGACAAGTACAGTCAATAAACTCTAACCGAACGATTAGATGTACAATTTTTATGTTCAAATCTATATTCGATCGTCTCTATGTCTAAACTTTTAATAAAAAAATTAGAACACATATTACTTAAAAAAATATTTAAAAATATTGAAAGTAAAATTCTAATGAGAACTCTATTTATATAGCATTAGACTTCACTCACGAATAATTTAATATATATATATATCTTGTTTTTTTATTTTATTTCATAGCATACCATTAAAATCATTATTAAAATTTAAAATTTAGAGATATAAATCATTAATTTATTACTTAAAGCATTTAAAAGTTATTATTGGACTGACAGGACTTTTACTTGTCCCAAGCTTATCTCATGGAGCTAGACAGGCTGAAATGAGGTTTGGGTTGGATTTGAATTTAATATTCAACAATGTATAATTTTTTTAAAATTAGAGTTTTAATTGAGTTTTAATGAGGTAAAAAATAAAAATAAAAAAAGGTTAAAATATCACATCAAATAATTTTATATACATATTAAAGTTATTAGTATTTACAAATTCAAATTTCAAAACATTTTTGTTTAATATTTGAAGCTCCACTCAACCTAACTAATGAGCCTACAAAAAAAATAGAATAAATTGCAAATACATCCTTAAAATTTGTTTAAAATACAAATTGTTCTGTATAGTTTGAAAAATTACAAATAGTTCCTTGTCAGAATTTTTTATTTAATAAAATTAATTGAAAAAGTAAAATTTCTAACTGTTCACCTATACAATAATAAAATTATCTGAATTAATAATTGAAATAAAATTTTAACATTATTAAAAACTGTTAATTAACTTGATAATTTATTAATAAAATGATCTATTTATTATGAAATTAAAAATCTTAGAGAACATAATATAATTTTTAGAATCACATGAGATAATTTGTAATTTTAATAAATCTCAGGAGGTGTGTTTATAATTTATCAAAAAAAAATATATGAAAATAAATAACTCAAAAATACGACATGAATCTCGACCTATCGGACTTGGCTTGTGAGCCAACCCTTCGGCCTGTGAGAAGTGGCTTGTCGGCCTAGGCCACGACCTTTCTTGTTGGTTTTTTTGGGCCAAGCATGTTGGGTATGTTTAGGCCTAAGGTTTTGTCTCATAGATTGGCCCAACTCAGCTCATCAAAAAAAAAGCCTGTTAGGCTTAACTCATGAGTGGGCTTGGGCACAATTTCATGGGTCAGCCCAACTGGATGTCGGTTCAAGTGATATACTTAACAAAGCTGAATTAATATATTTTATTCGTAAATTTTTTTATTATGTGATTAATTTGGAGTACCATGTAAGGAATTTTACATGTGCTCTAAAATGCTGAATAATTATTTGTTTTTAGGTCTAATAATTTTAGTTATCATGAAAACTTAATTATAAAATTAATGTGTTGTAACTCATATTCATATTTTATTTGCCTATTTCTAATTCTGTATAAAATTTTAGATTTTTTTTTTTTTTTTTTTTGTTACAAGGTCCATTTGTTACAAGGTCCAAAACATGACTGGTAGAGGTTAAATCTGAGTGACAATGGATAGTAATATCATAGCATTAAAAATAAAGAAAAAAGGGACTTGAAGAGACAGAAAAAGATAGCCTAAATCTGTAAAATTGTCAAATGGAGTTGGTTAAGGAGACAATAAGTTAGTGTTAGGTGCACAAACACGATGACCGACAAGTTGTGTCAACCTAAAATTTAGCAATTAGTTCCCAAGATTTTTTTTATTTTTTATTTTTCATTTATAATCCGTTTGGTAAGAGAGAATTAGAAATTCAGAAGTCAAATTTGCAATTAAATTAATAGCTTTTAGGTGGGGATCATGGTTGTCACGAATCATATCAAGTCAAGCTTGTGTCCTCTACAACATGATTGGTTAATTGTTTGTTAGATGGATAGAATTAAATTAGCCAATTGGGTCTACTGATTATAATGGGATCTATACAGAATTATTCAAAAATAGAAACTGTCAAAATTTGTGGGAGATACTATACATTAACAGGCAAATTACACCATATCCCCTTTATGTTTAATTATTTTATCATTTTGATATTTAAAATTTATTTATTTTTACTTTAATCTTTCATATTTCAATTTTTTTTTTTTAATTTACTCTAAAAGTTAACTTATGTCCAAAATTAAATAAGAAATGACACATTGACAACCACACGACATAAATATCATTCATATTCATATTCAACCATTAATAGTTATTCATGCTAAACAAAAAATGATATAAAAATATATTAAGTATAAAATTATTATTTTTTTAAACTTTGTTTTTTTTTTTTTTGGTCTCGATAAATCTATTTTTTAGAACAATTTTAATATTGTCAATTTATGAAAACTCTCAAAAAATTTATATAACACTACAAAATTCTTTAAAAAAAAAAAAAAAAAAAATCAAAATTTAGTGGGTTCAATTCAACCCACTACTTTATGCATAGCTCCGCCCATGCTTGGGGTCATGCACTGATTCAAAAGTAGGTGGTGGTCCAAAAATGAGCTAAGACCATCTGCAACAATGTATTAAATTTTTCATTAAATTTGGATAAAAATTTTATTTGATATGCTTCAACGGAAAATTTTAAAGCTTCATTAGAACACCGATTGATCGGGCAGATGACCAAGCAAATGTTTGGCCAGTCAACCGGCCAATGTAAATTTTTCACAAATTTTAGCCTTGAGGTGGTCATCCAGGAAGTCAATCGAACAGATGACCGAGGGACCGACTGGTCAATATAATTTTTTTACAAATTTTTGCCTTAAGGTGACCATCTGAGAAGACATCCGATGGAGAAAATCAAACGACTATGAATAATGATTTGATGAAAGACACCTTGATCCTCAGTTTGATAAAAGAAAAGTAAAATTCTAAATTTGATACTTGATGAAACCGTTAAAACAGGAAAAGGAATGATTTTTTACCAAATTTAAATTTGATGATAAATTTGAGTAACCATTGAAGATGGTCTAATGTGTGATGCTTATAAACAATTTCTGGCATTAAAGAGCAGAATGGTAGTGTCATATGTCCAAATCATCATCTGGATCCTCGTCAGAATCTGGCCTCTCATCGTCTGAATCACGAAAATAGATAATCTCACCCCTGCCAGGATCCTCATTTGTTTGCAATTTCTCATCAAAATTAGATATGGTCTCAGTTTTGTTCTCATTGAGATATCTTCGGCCATCATAGATTTCAATGGATTTTCCATTTCCTGAAGCAAACAAGAGGTCAGCAGGCAAGTATCAAAAACACGTTCACATCATCAAGATAAAAAATGCCTGATAAAAAATATATATATATTTTAAAAAGTCCCTCTTCCCAGAATATATGGTTCAGCACAAGTTCTCAAAACAAGTATCCAAATTTGAGATGCATGCATACCTTGGTGCTCAAATGGAAGTACAACCTTTGCCCGCTCAATTCTCTCCTTTTCTGACAGTTGTAGATTGAATTGCACCTGCCAAGAGAAACACTCACGCCATAATGTTATATTATATGTTGAATCTTAAGTATCTAGCCAATGTTTTTATGTAGTGTGTTCAAAGCTTAGGTGCTAACGTGTCTCTGCTGTAGCCTGTATGATATGCAGAGAGAGAGAGAGATTACAAGTTTCAATCAAGATGAAGCTAGGCAAAACTAACCTTAGGCACAAGACTTTGAGTGACCATTCCACCATCAGAAGAAACAGATGTAAATTTTATACCCGACTGCTCAATGCAGAACTCTTCAAACTAACAGAAGTATTACAATAATATTAGATGAGTTACCACATACAAATTGCCAAATTTCACACAGAGACACCACTAGAGAGAGAGAGAGAACACCATCAGTCTAACTCGTCCATTTCTGCGCTTCATGCGAACATTAAACTTTCCTCTCTTAGAATTCTGTTCAAGCAGAGAAAAGTTCTCAGAGTTGCCTCTCTGTTCATTTGTTGATTGAGTCATTGGTTCTACATTGGCCAGCATAGAGGACATATATTCAAGAACAGAAGTGACCCTGACTTCATGAAGGTCCGAATGCAATAACCAAAATGCACAAGAAACTTGGGCTGCAACCAAGAAAACAAATTACAAATAGAAACGAAAAAGATTAAAAAAAAACAATGGAAACTAAATTACGATTGGACCAAAAAAAGAATTAAAACTGCAAGTTTCTGCACTTATAAAAGAGAAGTTCCCAATATTATGAGAAACTTATCTGTTAAAATTTAAACACCAATGACGTACATTGCGATATCACAAGGCAATTGGCAGAAAACAGTTATTAGGAAAATTTCACGAGTACAGAGGATAATGTTGATAACAATTCTTTCATCTGCAAGGACCACATCGGCCCTTCACTATAGCTGTACAGTATATACTGAATTTCGTTTTTCCAAGAAACAAAAGAATAGTTCCTTTATAAGAAAACCATTGCAACCATCGTATGAAAATAGGAGTGCAGACCACGTGTCCAAGTCATCCAACACTTGCATGGAACAATTACCTAAGTCCAGTCCGTAGAACCTGCATCAGGGATAATGTAGGTAATTTACGAGGGTAACTGAACCCTGGAGCTTGTATCAGGGCAGTACGTGGGCAATGATGGCAAGACCTTGGAGATTTGTCAACTAATTTACATGCTGAGATGGTCACATGGACAAAAAGCTTGTAGAGTGACTTCACAAGATAAACAAGAAGTCAAGTTGCATAGGCTTTGGAAGCCACCATTGTGCAGTTCTACTTTTCTCAAAAACCCAAATTTCGCTTTTACTTTTAATAATCTCAACCTATGTTACATGGACTCAGGGGTCAGGTGTTGGTATATATCCAAGAGTTGGATTCATCTAATTCTCACATCCAAGGACACCAGGACACAGTTAGATTTCATATTTCTTACCTACTTTATTTTATTTTTTTAGGGTAAAATAGTGTTTACAAACTTTGATATTTTATGCATAATTATGATGTAAACTCGCCTATTTAGGCATCCTTAATGAGTGTGTGTACAGTTAGACATGTCGGACACAACCCATATCCTTACTCAAGTGTCGAGTGTCCAACACGGATACTTCACAAATTTAGAAGCGTCTGTGTAACATAGATCTCACCTTATAAAATAGTTGAAGATGCAAATCTAATGATCTGTACAACATATAACAAATATTATAGTTCTTCATGAATCACGGAAGAAAGAACTAAGAGAGAGATTAGTAGTACAGAAGATACATACCATGGCTACGAAGGCTGCTTAAAAGGGCAGCTACTGAAGATATTGATGCATGTCTTAGCATGTCAGTTGCCTGGAAAGATAAGAATAGTACTTGTAAAATATATATGCAGAGAGAGCATCCAAGCAATCACATGCCAGAAGAAAAAAGAAAACAAACATCTATGGTAGTGGCAGGCATAGAAAAGCAATCACGCACTCTCAGACAAGGACTTGTTTGTTCAAAGTACTGCAAAGCAAAACTACTACCTCCTAGTTATGTTTACTGAAATACACTAATGTGCCGGCCATTGAGTTCAACAAAATAGCAACCAAAGCAAAATAAATATTCAAAAACATACCTAAATGTCCCTCTTCTATCATGTGCAATGAGAGGTTACTACATGTCTATGAAAGCATGCGACGCTTTGAACATTTAACTTTTCCAATATTTTGAAAATACCAGCAGGCTAAAAATCAGTGTGTTTTATGATTTGAACTATTATGTATGAGATATATTTTGGTATCTAATTTCCATATTCTACTTGAACAAATTTATCACTTAATCTGCATTCCTAAGCTGTTGAAACTAAGACAATTCTTCTCACTATAATCTCATACAAATTTTTTGTATAATTTGAAATAATCATTACATAAAAGAGTCCGGATATCATTCACTGGAGGCGGCATTCATTGAATAAACAGTATCAAAGTTAGATTTCATGTTTTAGATTCCCTAATCATTTCAAACTATGTCTGAAGGAAATGGGCATATCTCAGTAATCTGTGAAAGATGGCTGACAAATGTCAATCAAGAGTTTTTTTTTATAAGCAGCATAAGTATACCAGAACCACCAGATGGCAGTCTATAACGTGACAATAAAGTACTATAAAGCTATCTTTTTTATTGGCCCACTTGTATTCAAGGTTGTTAAAATCGGGATCCTAGGTAGGATCGGTGAGAGAGTCTCGTGGATCGGATCGAGGATCGTAAAATCCTACTTTCTATTGAAAAAAGAAAAAGATAAAAACACAAATAAGAATGATACATATTAAAAATAAGGTGAAAAATAACAAAATCTACGACCTACTTACGATCCTGCACGATCCCATGCAATCCTACATGATCCTACTTGCGATCCTGTTATAACATCAATCCTACAACGATCTGGACTGTTTACGATCCGGATCGCAATTTTAATAACCATGCTTGTACTCAAATTATTTACGGGACAATATGTTTCTATTCCTAATAATGCTTTCCCATCAGCTCAGTACAGATTAGAGCACGTAGTTATTGTCTTGCATATCCATGAAAATTTAAGACTACAAGAGATGTTATTCCATTTGCTTACAGGATTTCTTCCACATTAGTCACCAATGAGAAAATGTCATTGGAATTCCCTCCTTTCACCATGTGCAGAAGTATAATGGGCCAAGGATCAAACAAATTTCAAAAGGCAATAGAAAAATTACAATCTGTGAGCATGAAATATTGCAGTACTTCAAAAATATCAGCAAAAGAAACTGCTAAGCTGTATTAATATGTCAACCTCTTTGAACTTAGGCATTTTCTCTCCAAAACGTAGTGAATTTAATCCTACAGTCTTAAAAATGTGTATTTAATGGGTGCATATGTCATCCAAATCCACCTATTTACAAAAAATTTTTAAGTAAAATAAGATATCACTAATCATAAAAGTAAAATGTTAATAATCACAAAATAAATGCTTACCTTGTAAATATATTACAATTGACAAACTCTGACATTAAAAGTAACTAAGCTTATTTGCACGGTTATTAAAATCGCGATCTGGATCATAACGATCCTACATTGCTCAAGTGATCCAGATCGTTGTAGGATCGATGTTATAACAGGATCGTATGGGATTGTGCAGGCTCGTATGGGATCATAGTAGCATCATACGTAGGATCGTAGATTTTTTGATTTTTCATCTTATTTTTAATATGTATCATTCTAATTTGTATTTTATCCATTTTTTTTTAATAGAAAGTAGGATCTTACGATCTTCGATCTGATCCTACAATCCGATCCACGAGACCCTCTCACCGATCCTACCTAGGATCCTGATTTTAACAACCTTGCTTATTTGTGATTATTATAATTTAATTTACGCAAGAAACAACAAATAATTATAACTAGGCTAAATGGAGTTCATTACAATGAAATGTGATATGCACCACTAGAAACTACAAAAATTTAAAAGATCACTAACTACAAATTTGAATAGTATTAAATTAAAAATTAAAAAATGCATTAATTGATTGTAATGTACTTAGTTACTTCCCTAAATGTCAACCCGAGTCACCCGTGATCTTTGAACACTTTTTTATCAACTGGATTTTCAAACATCTTATCACCAAAACTTGAACCTTTTCCAAACATATCCAACTTAGTTATATGCCCTAAAATCTTATTTTAATTCGTTAAACCATGGCTGATGAGAGACAGGTTGTCATAGTCATTTGAGAAGAAAAATCAATGTACAGTAATCAATAATTGAACAAGCTACTGGAACCCATGTGAATATGCCAGAATCACCAGGCCATTAATAACTAGACAGTATGGCACAATAAACCATTCTCTTAGGTTGGCAAATAATGCCAAATTGGTGTCAGCTACATTTGGAAAGCACAACAAAAACAATCAAATCCAGCAAATTGGTACGTGACTGATATTTGGAAAGAAATTTCCTCATTCAATACATATTAAGGGAAAAAAATATTCATCCTGATAATGTTTTTTAAACTTTTTCTGGCAAGCTTAGTCCCCATACTGCTTGGTGGTACATGACTAGGACCTGATCAGAAGTTTTCCCCATCACCCTCCTAAAAGAGACTAGAACCCTCAGACAGAATTTTCATGCAGCAACAAAAGCATAACAACTTTACTATTCATTAAAGACTATAAATGATAATTAGAAAATCACTAGAGCACACTGTATGTCAAATTAAAAATTGTTTGTCAGCAATTTCCATGTCACAGCACTACATAACTTTAAATTCATTCCATGTTCATAGCAAATGCATTGGGCTTTTTGTATGTATTTGGTAAAATTATAATTGTTGCCGTCAATCAAAATTCACTATTAAGAAACTTGAAATTACCGAGTCTATGGCAACCGAGCGCCCTTTTCCTTGTCCTACCAATTCTGCAACAATCAAGTCATGCAGCAATTAGGAGCCCTCATAGTTTGGTCTAGTATGTTCACAATATTCCTAACCCCCTTAAAACATGTGTGCATCATATCAAAACCAAAAGTACCATAATTCAAGATATACTATTTCTTTGATTTTAAGAGAAATGACTGCCCAATTATGTGCAAAAAGTGCATAAAATGTGTGAATATTGTATTAAAAAAAAATATTGAGAATATAAGAAAGGACATTGAAATTCTAACTATTTTGACATTATACACATACACACCCTATAAAAGATGGTACATACTAGGTTTACAACCATACCTTTCCCCATTTCAATAATTAAAGAAGACAAGTTGTCCAAATTTCTCACATCATTACACAACCTAACTTTGTTTGAAGCTTCTGGAGAGAGATTGGTAATGCTTCCACACTCCACAAGCCGACCCTTCCAACCAAGAGGATCAGTATAACAATCCAGAACCCTAAGCCTGTCCCAACATTGTCATTCACAAATCGCCACACTCTAAAAAAAAATATAATTTTTTCATTCAAATTTACAAAGCATTAATCTAACATACATTCAAGCAAATCAAAATTCTAACCATTTATGTAAGGAATAGACATCAATGCCTCCACTCTTCAACAAATCAACATAGAAAGATGGACTACGAGACAAAGCAACAAGCACAATACCTCTACAAGTACAATCACACAGTTAAGAATTAGTAATCAAAGATCGATAATAATATAAAATTTGATTTCTAGAGAGAATTAAACTAACTGTGATTGCGATTTTCGCGCCAAAATATTGGAGGAGAGTTGGGCGAGGACGTGATTGAAAACGTGAGGTCCAAAAGGTGAGGCTATGGAGTCCTTTATTGTGAGAGCCGGTGCGTGTTCTCCTTCTAATGCTCCGTCTCGAAGAGCTCTGCAAATCGATTCCGCCATTGTTACTGACTCTGAGTATTGAGAGCTTCGACCTGTGACTGAGGTTGAAGTTCGAACAAAAAACCCTAGACCGAAGAAGAAGAAGAAGAATCAGCCGATATTTTAATCTTTTTTTGCAAATTACCCAGTAGTTATGTTTAATTTTGTTATGACCCCTCTTTTTAACAAGTGTTGGTAGCAAGTACCTATTATCGTGCATGGCATGGGGTACAATTTGGGCATGTTCAACCCTACTACCCCAACTTGAGATGTTTTTTGAGCTTGGATAATATATTTTAAAATTGATTGTCAGCTTTGGTAGAAATTTAAAAGGTATAATGAAATTTGAATTGAACTTTGATAGAAATATTAAAAATATTAAATAACTTGAGTAACTTGAAATTCAAATTATATTTATAAATATATAAAACATGAAATATGTATATAATTTATTAATCAATAGATAATGTTAAAATAATGTTGAAGGTTATATCATATTTCACTACATATATCATATATGAAAATAATACAACACAACTATACCCTTCTTTTTCTTCTTTTTATCACTCAAATAGCAAAGGTCACCACAAAAATAACACATTGGTACCTCAACTTGATTCTCATCTCTCTTCTTTCTATATCACTCTCTTATCATGGAGTTTCCTTAGTAGATCGCCGCGGGGTAGTTCGGTATGCCCAAAGGACGCTGGGTAGTTCTTCAGCCCATTTTTCCTTTGCCTTCTCCAGTCGTTTCTTCAACCCATCCAGGATGGTCTCGTTAGATGCCTCGGCTTGACCATTGGACTGCGAGTAAGCCGGAGTATAGTTATAGAATTCAATCTTTAGGTCTTCACAAAATCCTCTGAATAGGCGACCGTCAAATTGGGTGCCGTTATCAAAGATCAAAATTTTGGGGACGCCAAACCGCGTGACCACATTCTGCCAGACAAACCGCTTTACGTCTTTCTCCTTAATTGTTGCCAAGGGCTCAGCTTCAACCCACTTGGTGAAGTAATCTGTGGCCGCGATGAAGAATTTCCGGTTGCCTGGTGCTGTTGGTAGCGGCCCGACTATATCTAGCTCCCCACATTGCAAAGAGCCAAGGACTAGTGAGGGGAAGAAGTTCCCTGGCCAGTTGGTGGATCTAATGGGCAAATTTCTGGCACTTCTCACACTTGCGTACATATTTTTTTGCGTCGGCTGCGTATGCGGCTGACAACCCTCGAAATAGCTTGGTAGGCCAGGACTGCCTATGTAATGCCGAAGATGCCCTTCGAATTTTTTCAGACAAGAAGGCCTCACTTTTCGGTTAAGCGGATAAGGACCGGTGAAGGACTTTTTATACAACGCTCCAGATGGAGAGAGCCAAAACCGCTCTGACTTCACCCGAACTTTGTGTGCTTTTTTCTTATCGGCTGGCAGAGTACAGTCTCTAAAAAACAGGATTATTAGGTCCATCTAGGAAGGACCCAGCGCGGCGCAGAGTACTTCCGTCTGCCCGGCTTCCTCAAAGCTTGGCCGTGGAAGGAATTCAATCAACGAGGGATTAGGAGATGTACTATCAACCATTGAAGCAAGGCCGGCCAGCTCATTCACTCGGTTGTTTTCTTCACGGCCAATCTGTTGAACTCTGATTGCCTGAAATTGCTTGATGTGTTCCCTGACCAGAGCTTGGTACTTTGCCATTTTGTCATCTTTTGCTTCATAAATCCCAGCGACTTGGTTAACCACAAACTGGGAATCACTGTACACCATGAGCTCGAAAGCCTTCATCTGAAGAGCGCTCTTGAGTCCGGCCAGAAGTGCCTCGTACTCGGCCTCGTTGTTAGATGCTGGAAAGCCAAAGGTGATAGAATGTTCGATAGTTAGGCCATCTGGCGAGATAAGAACGATTCCTAGCCCGGCACCGTGACGGTTCAACGCCCCATCAACGAAAAGTTTCCACATCTCTCCCACAAAGAGTTTCCAACACTCTGAAGAGTCCTGAGAGTTTCGAAGGGTTATGGGATCTCGGTTACTCGGCTGTCTGGTTTCTAGTTCGGCGCTAATTGGTTCCACTTCAGCCCCCCTGGCGATTCGGCACCGGACTCAGCAAGTTGATCCGCGGTGCCCAAGTCCGTAGGTGAATCACCAGGTTGCGGTATTGTGCCGGCTGCAGGCTCTGTGCTGAGTGGGTCCATTCCTTCCCCCCGTGGTGATGCGGCTCCGGACGAAACAGGTTGACCGGTGGAACCCGACTCCGTCATCGCATCGCCGGTCGGTGGAGTTGTACAAACTGAGGGCGCTTCGGTGGAGCGCACAAATTCCGCGTCACAAACTCCACCAGGTTGTTGTATCTCGGTTAAGCTTGCATTCACCTTCTCATCTGTCGCGGCAATGTCAACCGGGCACACCGGATGAGTTCCATGTGAGAATTCAGCAACGAAATTAGCCAAGGTCTGGGCTTTTATAGCTATGCGCGGCTGGAACTTCACATCAAATTGTCCTAATTCGACCGCCCACTTGAGAATTCGACCAGAAAAGTCCGCCCGCTCAAACAAGGCCTTAAGGAGGAATTCGGTCAGAACGATGATGGTATAGGCGTGAAAATAGTGCGCTAACTTCCTTGAAGCCATCATCAATGCTAACGCAAGCTTTTCCAATGGCAAGTATCTCGACTTTGCTGGTAGCAAGGTCTTACTAACGTAGAAGATTGGGAGGTGCTTAATTCCTTCAGCTCGGACAAGCACCGCACTGACTGCATGCTGTGAGACGGCAAGGTAAAGATAGAGTTCCTCGCCTGGCTTTGGTGTAACCAACAGTAGCGGAGAAAACAGATACTCCTTGAGCTCAACCAGAGCTTGGTCACAATCTTCATCCCACGAGAACTTTGATTTCAATGCCTAAAAGAAAGGGCGGCAGCGATCTGATGACCGGCTTATAAATCGATTAAGCGCAGCGGCCATCCCGACCAGATGTTGCACGTCCTTAGCCGAGCTGGGCTGCTTCAAATCTTGCACGGCACTGATCTAAGTGGGGTCTGCTTCGATGCCTCGTTTCGTGACTAGAAATCCCAAAAAATTTTCGGATTCCACGCCAAAGGCACACTTAGACGCATTCAGGCGCAGCTTGTGTTTTTTGAGAATGGCGAACATTTCGGCCAAGTCGGATAAGTCGTCTCCTGCATGCCGGCTTTTAACCACCATATCATCAATGTAGGCCTCCATTGTCCGCCCAAGCAAAAGAGCAAACATCTTGGTCACCATCTTCTGAAAAGTGGCCCCGGCGTTCTTCAAACCAAAAGGCATGACTCGGTAGCAGTAGAGTCCCCTTGGAGTCGTGAAGGAAGTAATCTCTCGGTTGGGCCCATGCATAGCAATCTGGTGGTAACTGCGATAGACGTCCAAGAAGCTGAGCCGATTATGTCCAGCCGTCAAGTCCACAAGCTGGTCAATACGGGGCAAAGGGAAGCTATCCTTCGGACAAGCTCGGTTGACTGTCTTGTAATCGACACAAACTCACCTTCCCATTTTTCTTGGGCACCACTACTGTGTTGGAAATCCACCAAAGGTAGTGCACTTTCTGAATTGCTCGTGCCTCAAGCAAGTTTTTTACTTCCTCTGCAACTACCTTGGCGTGATGCAGCGCTGATCTCCTTGTTCGCTGAATGACTGGCTTTGCTCCGGGGAAGACATTAAGGTGATGGCAGATAAAACTTAGATCGAGGCCGGGCATGTCGTAAGGCGACCATGCGAAGACTTTGATGTTGGCCATCAAAAACTCAACCATTTCGGTCCTTTCCTGGGCCGTGAGGCTGGAACCGAGTAGGAAGAACTTATCCGGTCGCTCCATATCAATTCGCACCTCCACCAATTCCTCAACAGCTTTGTCCTCTGCCTTGGTGCCCACATTGTGAAGAACTCCCCGGTCTTCCAGTCCTTTTATCATTTGAACGAAGCCTTTGGCAGCCCAGCTCCCGTTTACTGCCACGAAGCACTGTTTGGACATGACTTGATCTCCCCAAATCTCCTCGATTGCCTCCATAGCCGAGGGGAATCTCATCACCTGATGGTAGGTCGACGTTACGGCTTGCATAGCGTGAAGCCATCCCCTTCTAAGGATTTGGTTGTAAGTAGAAGGAACTTGTAACACCCAGAACTCCACTTGCTTGACCACGGATCCCGCTTTGACCGGCAGGATAATCTTTCCCAAAGGCCACTCCGGTTGTGAGTTGAAACCAACCAATGGTGAAGTTGCTGGAGCCAAGTCTGTCTCTCGGAGCTTGAGCTGCTTGAACGCGTCGTAATACATGATCTCGACCGAGCTTCCCTGATCGATCAAGATCCGTTTGACATTGAATTCCTTGACGCGGAGTGTTACTACTAAGGCATCGTTGTGCGGCATCTGAATACGCTCTAGATCCCTTGAGGTGAAACTAATCACATCTTTCTCTTCGGTCTTCTCCCTCTTGATGGCGGTTTGTCACCAAACAAAACCTCCCTTATATGTTACGCCTTTTTATCATACCGGAGTTATAAACACGCTCCGGTTCCACTATGCCGTGGATGACATTAATAACTCCTTGTGGTGGTGTATCTCGGTCATCCTGTCCTCTGGGATCAACTGGAGCCTGGTTCGCCTTTACGCCCCCATCAATGTAAAGGTCTAGGTGTCCGGCCGCGACTAGCTCTTCCAAGTGTTGCCTCAAAGGCAAACAATCCTCAGTTCGGTGGCCTCGCTCCCGATGGAATGTGCAACGATACCGCGGATTGTAGCCCTTTTGTCCATCGCCCAACTTAGCAGGAAACCGGACATACTCTTCGTTTCGGATTTCAATAAGTATGCGATAGATTGGAATCTTGAAGACCGTGGTTATGCCAGTCCTTGCCCTTAACCTTCTGTTTGCATTCGCTACG
Organism: Camellia lanceoleosa; assembly: GCA_025200525.1. Taxonomy (NCBI): domain Eukaryota; kingdom Viridiplantae; phylum Streptophyta; class Magnoliopsida; order Ericales; family Theaceae; genus Camellia; species Camellia lanceoleosa. The sequence continues at coordinate 189,494,763 of CM045759.1, forward strand.
TCATCTCGAGAGTAGTCATCCCAGTCATTCCGACGTCCTCTATCCCGGTTTTTGCGATTCGAGCCACGGTCCGATTCCTCTGCTCGGTCACTTGAGCGGCTGGACTCTTGCCCAACTACGTGCACTTTGCCTGTTGTCTTCTTGTCTGTTGCTACCAGAGTTGCCTTCACGGTAGATGCTGACGCATCATCCTCAACTCGGATGTGCTCATTGATGCGCTGCATGAGCTGGCCCATATACGTTGGTTGGTGCATGGTAAGCGAGTCCCGCAGTCTATGTCCGACCGGGAGACCACGCTTGTATTGAGTGATTGCAAGGTTGACCGGGCAATCCAAGATCTCGTTGAAGGTCTCCCAATATCTAGAGTTGTACACCTTCAATGTGTCGCTCGGTTCTATCTTGACACTCAGTAGGTGATCAACTTCTTTTGGCGTTTTTGTGTTGGTTTTGAAGCGCGTGACAAAGGCTTCGGCCAACTGATGCCACCTCTCAATACTCCTCTCCGGCAGCCTTTCAAACCACTTCAAGCCCAGTTCGCTCAAACTTGACGAAAAGATGAGGCACATAAGAGCATCATTTCGCCTATGTCCGGCTATGACCTGTCGAAAATGACTTATATGCATGTAGGGATCGGTCTTCCCATCGTACAATGTGAACTTTGGCTGGTGGAAGCTCGACGGAAGAGGCGTTGTTTCTATTTCCAATGAGAAAGGGGTGGCACTCAACCTTGCCAAATCTGAATCCACTGGGAGTGGCGCTGCTTGGCGAGGTGGAGGCATTCCGACCTTCTCACTGGCGTGAACCTCGTAGGATAACCGCTGGAACACCGGTATCCTCTGAGCCTCCTGCCGGCGAGCCCGCTCCTTTAAGACTGCCCGCAAATCCTCTGAATGAGCGGAGTAAGAGTACCTCGACGTCGTCACCGGACGTGAAGGCTGGTAAGTGCTATCTTGCGCGCTAGACTTCTCTGCATGCACGTCGGAATCACAAACCTTGTAACTTCTGGTAATAGAAATGGACGGAGTGTGTCGCTGACTCTAACTTCCTGAACGGCGGGGTTGGGTACGCTCACTGTGGTCTCCCACTCCAGCTACACCATTCCGTTTGATATGCCACTTTAGCTCCTCCATCTCCGCCGCCATTCGTCAGATGACGACGTCCTGGTCTCTTAGCTTGTGTTCCAGGCGTCTGGTGTGCGATTCTCTCCGTCGCCGATGACCGTCGGGACTTCGTGAATGACCATGACTCTTACCGCACTTATCTCACACGTCTCCCGACTGTCCTCCGGGGAATGTCTCCAGGTTCGCCATCGGAAGGATGTTGAGATGCCCCTCTCTCCGTCTGCCTGACTTCAGAGTAACTCTGTCGATGGCGGACAACGGAAACTCATCGTTGTTCGCCATGGACGGTGATCAGACGCGCGTGGAAGACAAGGTTTTATCTGCAAACTTCCACGAGCGGCGCCAATTATGCAGGAGCAAATATTACAGCGAGTACTCATTTCTTCCAAGCTCCATTTCTGTCCGATCACCTGAAAGCACAACGGCGGTGAGCTACCCGGCGGTATGTGGCCGGAAAACCCCTCTGACGATCAAGTCAACACACACCTTGGGATAGAGAGAGAGGGAGGAGAGTGTTTGTGTGTAATAATGTCTTACAAAGTGTTCGTCTCTCTGTATGGGGGGCGCAGACATGCTTATATACCCTTTGCGCCCCGAACCTACTCCTAGTGATCTCTCAACACGTGGCTCTGCTGTCCCATCTGTCAGCATAAACTTTGCTGAACATCACCTAATCTAGCTGCCAGCCCACTCTGCTGGGAGTACTGAGAAATTTGTACCACCTCATTTGTCACGACCATGCTATGCTATCTGCAAGTGCTCCAAGAACCGAGCTCCTTTTTGTGCTCGGTTGCACTCGGCAGCCGTGGAGAATCGGTCAACCTGGTCAAAAGGCCTTCTGCTGCTTGGGCATGAGGTCCTCGGCCAAGCTAATGGCGCCTTTGACCGAACAGCATAAACTGCGGTTGTCCCTGCGGAGCCCCAAGTAGCTCAGCCTATGTCTTAAAAGCCCAACTCTGGGCGGATCCGAAGTTATCTCGGCTCAATGCCCCATTGGGCTCCCAACCTGCTCGGCCTTTACCTCGGTCCATATCCGGCTCATAATTCTCCCTCTCAGTTATTAAAAATTATATTAGAAAATTGCTTATAGAACCTACATTTGCAAATTAATTAGTCTAGAAATAAATACACAAATTTGTGTCCGAGTTAAATTTATTATGTTGGGATTTAGAGTTGGACAAATAAGTTCGGGTTATAAGTTAGCATGGATAACGCTCAATACAATTTGAGTTGAACTTAAGCAATCTCTCAACACGTTTAAATTGTCAAAGTTGCATTTATGACAAGTTCAAATGGATTGAGAGATTACTCAAACTGAATCTGAGTTATGATTAGAATTGTCTAAACTTGACTCTCAACTCAAACTTATCTATCCACCTTTAACTGAAGCCTAGCTTCTGATCTATGAAAATAAAATAAAAAAATCGAAGCCTAGCTTGTAGCAACCTAAGAAGAGCATCTCCAATGGTAAGCTATTTGAACTGTCATTGTCAAAATTTAACAAGAATTCTCAAAAATGTTACTCCAATGGGTTGCTATAACCCTTGCCAAATTTGGCAAATGCCATTTCATCTCTCAAATTTGGTAACAAGTTTGGCAATTGCCAAACTTGCCACATCATCCAAATAAACAGAATTTGGCTCCAAAATTTTCATGAAATAAATAAACACGGTGGAACAATAATATAAAAAAATAAATAAACACAATGGAACAAAAAATATTTAATTTTTCAATTTTTTTTTTCATTTTTTATATTTACCTAGTTGGGATAATAAAAATATATATATATATAAAAATTACAAACAGTTAAAAAAAGGTCACAAAAAAAAAAAAATTCACTAAAAAATTTATATACAAACAATACCTACAAATTTAAAGAGAAAGTTAGTTGAGATTTGCCTAAATAGCATGTGGACCATTGGAGCACCATTGCTATAATTTGACAAATTACTATTATTCATTACTAAATTATAACAATAGCAATGGTACCATTGGAGATGCTTTAAAGAGTGACTTGAGCCTACTGTTATAAGAGAACAAAGAAAATGAACAGTGAAACAATATAAAACAATCCTTTCAACTATCCAACGCATAAAATTGAACATAAGACTCATTGATATTGAACTTAAGACTCAAGTGTTTCATCAATCTCGTAACCCTTGCTTCACTTCTTATTTTGTTGACAAGTTTCATTGATTTGATCCAATACAGACGCGAGTAGCTCAACAAACTCTTCTCGCTGTCGGAAAAATTATATAAATTTTTTTCTTTCACATTGTTTTTCATTATAATTAAATAAAAAATATTATTTTTTTTTGACAATTACATTATACTTTCCCCTCAACAAAATCTATGAAATAAATCAAAGTTTTCAGTCAATACCTTATTATAGACAGCAGCTTGAAATTTGGTAGATGGGCTATGATGAGAGTGCTAGCTTATCCATCGGGTCCAATCTCAGTCAAATCCCTTTGATTATAATATAATATGGGCCCATTACTTGATAATTTTCTTGATGTGGACCATATAACCCCATCCTCTGATGTTGATATAGCTTAAAAATCACTTTTATTTATTTTTTTATTTTTTATTTTTCAAGATAAAAAATGCAATCTATTAATAAATTACTATTTTGTTATAAAAATATTAATAAAATACTAAGACTTTAAAAATAAATTATTATTCTCACTAAATTTTTTATTATTTATAAATGTACTATAAAATTTGTTTTGATGTATCCCCACAACACTAAAAAATTAGCTCCCAAACGAGAGCAAAATTTAAAGAGTATTTATGATTTATGAAAACATGGAATGGTAATAAAAATTCAAAAAAAGAAAAAAAAAGCAAGTTCTCATCTTCAAGCAGTTGAAGACTCTTTTTTTGCTTGTAATGTGATGTTAACACAATCAACACTTGGATAATAATATAAAGTTGTGATACATGCATTAATTAATATATTAACTAGTATAGCAACACTAGTTATGACATTATTATTGATCCCACTCATTAATAACATTACAAATATCAAATACCTCTTAAATTATATCACATCATCAATTGGTATATTAGTTAGTACACTAACTAGTGCATATAGTATTATTCTATTTATTTAGTTTAAAAAATATATATTTGTGTTCACACATTTTCAAAATGATTGTGAAAAAACCATAGGTAGCATTTAGTTTAATTTTAGAATTATGATTGAAGTGTGGAGTTGTATTTTGAGTTTGTGAGTTTTGGAATTATAATTTGAGTTTTGGAATTATGATAAAAAAATTTGTTTGGTTATGAGTTGTAAAAAGAGTTTTGAATTGAATTTTGAATCGAGTGTTGAATTTTTGAAATGAATTTTAAATTAAGAAAAATTGTTTGATTATGAGTTTTGAAAAGAGTTTTCAAAACTTAATTAAAAAATTTATAACTCATAATTAAATACACAATTCAAAACTCTATTAAAAATTCTATTCAAAACTCATAACCAAACTTTTTTTAAAATTCAATTCAAAAAAATAATTATTAAAAAAACTATTTTTTTTATTTAAATTTTTTTTTAAAATCCGAAAAATATTACTCTTCATTGTATATTTGGTTGGAATTTTTTTTTGATTGTTTTGTTTAATTTTTTTTTATTTAAAAAAATTACTGTAACAATTTAATTCATTTGTTTATTTTAAATAAATGGCCAAATAATTTGTCATTTTGGTATAAAAATAATAATTTCTATATTTTAAAAAATATCAAAACAAATACATTTTTTTTTCCCACATAACATGTGCCAATTGCAAAAAACAAAAACAAAACAAAACAAAAAAATATTGTTTCGGTCAACCGGCCAAATGTCCAGGAGGATGTCCCGATGGATTGATGGGTAGACCCAATCTGCTCTTTTCAAAATTGAAAATTTAAAAACTCCATACTCTGCCAAACATGTTATCAAATGAGTTTTGAAATGTTGCTTTAAAATCAATTTTTAAAAACTTAAACTAAACAAAATATTGAAATATAAGAGTGGAATCATATTTCTAAAATTAAACCAAACATAGCCATAATTTTTCATTAGTTCAAAATACGGTGGCTATATATAAGTGTCCAGAATTTATAAATGAAACATAATCATTAATTACTTAAATAATTCACATTTCAACTAATTTTAAAGATTTATTGTAAAGTTTCAATTTGAGACTATTTTTTAAACGAAATTTAGCCTCCGTTTGGCAAGTTGGTTTATGAGTTTTTTTGGCTATTTTAATTACAAAAGACAAAATTGGCTATTTTAGCCATAACAAACAAAACATCACATCAAACCCATAATTATTACACTATTCTCTCATTAAAAAAAGTCAAAAAAGTCAAAAAATCTTTCCCAAACCAAGCTTTTTAGCTCAGGCTAAAATAGTCAAAAAAGTCAAAAAGTCAAAAAGCCAACCCACTTTCCAAACGAATAGAATTAGGGGGGAGCATGGTTCGAATTGGATCGGATTGGGATAAAATCAAAACCAATCCGTTATCTACGGTTCTTGAAAAATTGGAACCAATCCAATCCGTGTAATTCATGGAACCAATCCGAATCAATCCATTTAAATACAGATTGGATAGGTTTAGGATTACGTATTCACATAATTAAATAACAAAAATATATATATATATATAACACTTTAATTTCATAAAAATATAAACATAACGTTATATTAATTTCACAATAGCAACATATTTTTTTATAACAGTGACATACTGTTCTACAATTTAAACAACCATAAAAAAATTGGTTTCATCATAAGTATTTAGACCATTATAAATTAAAATAAAAACTAACAAATAAAAGTAATAAAAGAAGATATTATACGGTTTTATATTTGAGTTTAGATTTTATATAAAATAAGAGAAGATACTATGAGGGAGGATGTATAATAAAAATATAGACTATTTGTATACGGTCCGGATCGGTTCCAATCCGGAACCGTGGGGTTCAATCCGGAACCAATCCACGGACTACGGATTTTTAATTCTTCAATCCGAAACTGAACCACGGATTTAAAAAACCAATCCAAACCTATCGGATTGGATTAGACTAGATCGGATTACGAATTTTACGGATTCCTTACTCAGCCCTAAATAGAAGCTCAAAGCAATCACGTTGCTCACTAGTCCTAAGGGTTAGTCCGACTCCAAAACAATGGACTTCTCATCTAAAAAGTGTATATTATACAATTTTTTAATACACATTTTCCATAAAAAGTCAAAAAATTAATCCAAACATCCATATTTTTTTTCTCAATTTTTTAGTCAAAAAAAACAGAAAATACACTTATTTAGGACAACCCAAACAACCCTTTAATCTCACTTAAAATTATAGATTGTACTTTTTTAAATTAATAAAAATTATGCTTTATTTACCTATTATTATAAAAATACGTAAACAAAACCGAAGATTTTACAAATAATAAACGCCTTTAATTTATCGTTATCTTTATACCTTCCACCAAATGCCAACTCATATTTTAAAATTATTTAATACAATTTATTGTAAATTTAAAATTAATAATTGAAAAAAAAACATTTTTCCCAACTTTCAAATAATTAATTTTTTTAAAAATTTATGTAAACTATTTTTACTATAAATATAAATTACACCAAATAATTTGTCACAAAAGTCTCAAATTAAAATAATTTATAATAAACTCTTCTTAAATTGCAGTAGAGTAGTTTGGAAAGTGTTTTTTTTTTTTACTTTTAAATGCATGCAAAAAATAAAAATAATATAAAAACACAAAATTTCACTTTGGGATTATTTGGGGTGTTCTAAATAAGTGTACTTTTTATCTTTTTAGACTAAAAAATTGAGGTTGAAAATATAAATGTTTGAGTTAACTTTTTGACTTTTTATGAAAAATGTGTAATAAAAAATTGTAAAAATTTATTTGTAGGGAAAAATTGGAATTGAGAGTTGTGCAGCCGTAATTGTTGACTTTTGATGAATAGTGTTAACTTTTTAAATTTTTGAGGGGTCGTTTGGAAAGTGGCTCATTGGGCTTTTTTGGCTCAATGAGCCACAAAAGACAAAATAGCAATTTTGAGCCACAAAAGACAAAAAATCCATAATCATTACACTCTTCTCTCACAAAAAAAGTCAAAAAATCAAAAAGCCCTTCCCAAACAAAGCTTTTGAGCCCAGACTCATATAACCAAAAGAGCCAAAAAGCCAAAGAGCCAATCCACTTCCCAAACGGAGGCTGAGTAACTTTTTGACTTTTTTACAAATTTTCAAACTTGGCCAACTTTTTAACATTATAATTAGGCCATCTCCAATGTTTAGTCAAATCCCTTACAAAAGGGTTGTTTGAGATGACTTAAATAAGTGTACTTTTTGTCTTTTTACGAAAAGATGTGTAGAAAAGTAGAGAGATAATGTAATGAAAAAAAGATAAAAAGATAAAAAGTGTGTACTTATTTAGGATAGCCAAACTTGGCCAAAATCTGAATTTGATGAAAAAGTATAACTTTTTTTTTTTTTTTTTTTTTCTCTCCAATAGTTTTATCAAAGCTATATCAAATTAAAAAAAATCTCAAATTCTTCACTAAACTGAGGATGCTTTGTCTTTCATCAAATCACTGTTTATTATTGTTATATTTTTACCACCACATGTCCTTTCGGTTGACCACCTTAAGAAAAATTTTTGTGAAAATTTTATACTGGGTGGTCGACTCTTCAGATGACTTCTCAATTGGTGAAAATTTGACATTGGCCGATCGACCACCTAATCGTCTGCCCAATCAACCGGTAATATGATGAAAAGACAAATTTTTTCATTAAAATAAGCGATATCAATTCTTTTTTTTTACTTAAATTTAATAAAAAAATAATACAACGTTAGAGCTATTCTGGAAAGTGAGTTAAAAGTCATTTTCTAATTTTTAACCCACTTTCCTCTCTAAAAAAAATCAAAAAATAATTTTTAATCATATTTCCAAAATACCCCTATGTATTAACCTTTCATAAACTTTCATGGCACACCATTGTTGTATCTCACTGATCTTGTAGATCTACAAGTTTGGGTACTCCCAAATAATTCAAAAAGTCAAAAAGTTATTCAAAAAGTTAAAAAGTTAACACTATTCACCAAAAGTCAACAATTACGGCTGCATAACTCCCAATTCAAATTTTCCTCTAAAAATCAATTTTCACAATTTTTTATTACACATTTTTTCATAAAAAGTCAAAAAGGTAACCCAAACATCCATATTTTCAACTTCAATTTTTTTATCTAAAAAGACAAAAAGTATACTTATAGTCTTTCCAAACAAGGCCCAAATGTTAAAACGGAATCATTAAAGTCAAACATTTGTTAATTGAGGAAAGTATCTGAGCATGACACGTATGCTAACTTCCATAACACCTTTATCTTACGTGCATGTAGGGCTGCAAATGAACCGAGCTGTTCGTGAACAGGCTCGGCTCGGCTCGGTAAGGGCTCGGCTCGGCTCGTTTAGTATACGAGCCGAGCTCGAGCTCGATTATTGGGCTCGTTTCGTTAACGAGCCGAGCTCGAGCTCGCCTGTGTTCGGCTCGGTAGGCTCGGCTCGTTTATCTATAATTAAATTATATAATAAATATATTATTTATATATTTATATATTAAAAATATATAAATATATATATAAATAATAATATAAATGCATTTTTTATATATTAAATAATATAAATAATATTTTTTATTTAAAAATTTATATTTAAATAATATAAATAATATTAAAAAAATTTATCGAGCCGAGCCGAGCTCGAGCCCAGTCCCTTATCGAGCCGAGCTCGAGCTCAATAAACGAGCTCGATAGCTTAACGAGCCGAGCTCGAGCCCAGCAAGGCTCGGCTCGGCTCGTTTGCACCCCTACGTGCATGTGACCAAAACCAACCCCCCCTGTTTGGGGTGTGTTAAGTACACTTTATTTTTTATTTTTTATTTTTTATCATGTTACCTCTTTATTTTTATATATATATTTTTTATAAAAAATTAAAAAATATATATATTTAAATTATTTCAAACAATTATAGTACACAATGAACAATTCACCTTGTCTGGAAAGTGCGTCAGATTAAAATAATTTATTAAAAGATAAAATAATTAATAAAATAAAATATTATATTTAATTTATAATTATTTTATTTTTTTTCTTATAATTATCAAATTAATTACCAAATTAAAGTAATTACCAAATTTATAATTATCAACCTTTTTAATCATATTAAAGTAGTCAAAAAATTAAATAACAAATTAAAATAATTAATTTTTCAAACAAAGCCAGTGTTAGAATGCTAAAGTAGTCTTATTAATATATTCATAAGTTGGTGTAAGGCTTGCACTCATATTTGTTTTTTTTTTAGCCCAATAATCAACCATAATATGAGATTCAGCTTGTTGTTGGACTTCTATAGTTTGTTAGGTTAATTATTGGGCTTCTTTAGTTGTTGAATTACAAATATTTATATGTTTTTAAGTTCTAGGGCTGCTATAATTGAACCTCAAGGATTATGTTTAAAAGTTTCAATCTCTACTTCAATAATTTTTTATAATTAATATATATAATAAAAAATAACATAAAGATCATCATTTAGAACCCCCCCCCCCCCCCCCCCCAAAAGAAAAAAATTCCAGTTAAACAAAGGGGTTTTTAGGAAGTGTCAAATCAGTATACTTTTTGATTTTTTATGAAAAAATATAAAATATGAGTTGGGTTTGAAGTGATATTATAGAGAGGTAATGTGACTCAAATAAAAAGTAATGTGACCCAAATAAGATGACTGTAACTCAAATAAAATGATGTGCTAAAATAACATGTGTTATTTTAACACATTCCAAGCAACTACAAAGTTTTACTCAATCCATGCCCACACCCTGTATAGGGTGGCTTGATTTTTTTTTTGGTTACAAGAAAATCCTCCCTACCTTTTCGCAGATCCAAGGCAGTGCCTCCTTACAGAGATCACCAGGGTGTCCTGTTAGCCGTTTCGAGCGAGGAGACTATAACCTGAGAACTTGTCCTGACCTCCTAAGACAAGTTTTGCTTAAGTCAGGACTCGCACAGCGGGAGAGTATCAAACCGACACCAAGTGCTGATTAGACAATTTGAGATCCAACCTCTTAACTAACTGTGTTTCGCCTAAGAAATTGGCCCGGGGTGACTTAACTTGAATAAGGGTTAGGTTAGACCTAAGTCCAGTTATTGAAGGTAGTATGAAGAGCCTAAACCTCAGAGAAAAAAAAAAAAAAAAAAAAGTAGGCTCAAATCAGAGCCCGTTAGCTCATCTAAACCAAAACCAAGGAGTTGCTTGGCCGTAATTTTGGCTCTAGGTTGACTTATTCCGATTGGTAAAAAAAATTCATTAAATTTAATTCATAGACATACTTGAATATAATTTTTACAATCTGACCCTCTATCAATTCATAAATTTCTCTTTTAAAAAGTAAGTTATAATTTACTTCTCAGATTATAACCCACTTCTCCCTCTCACAAAAAATTAATTATAATCAATTTATAATTAATTTTTAACTAAAAAATTAATTATAACTATCTTCTCAAAATAATTAAAAATATGAGTGCCTGAATATAGGCGGAGGTGTAAAGGCGGTAGTTACTGGTGATGGTAGGATTGACAACTAAAACTAAAATATGTGATGTTTTATGATTTTAAAGTTTGTTCTTTCCAATAATTTAATTTACGGGTGTAATAATACTTAAAAAAAAAAAAGAGTATGAAATGTGAAGGGTTTAATAATATGAATTAAGATTCACTTATGTTGCAATCTTAATATAGGATAACTTGAGGAGTTTATAAGGCCTACAATGGGTTATATTTTAATAATCTGAATTATTCATTTCGTAAGGCTTTTAATGTATATTATTCACAAAAAAAATTAGTTTGATCTAATAATTGTAACTTTTTTATTTTATCACATTCGTCTATAAAAAAAATGGACGATAAATATAATTTTAAAATACACCATACATTTAATAAAATGAAAAGGTTATAATTTTCAAATTGACTTATTTTTTTTACGAATGACATACATTAAGGATCATACAAAATAAATGGTTCGAATTATCGAAACGAGACATGCTGTATGAGTTCCTAAAGTTCTCAAGTTAAGATCTTAACAAAGAGAATATGTCTTAAAAAGTTAATTGGGTGAGAAAAAGAAATGACTATAAAAGACAAAATTAGTTGGCCCATTAGATAAATACAGTATACATTAAGAACATATCCAAAAATTGGTACACAAATTTAATGTTCCTTTGTTTGGATAGAAAAAAATTTTAAATTTTTTTTATATATATTTTTAATATTTGGGACAATAGAAAATAGTTATTAATGGAAAATATTCTCTAAGGTCAACGGAAAATATTTTTGAAGGTCAACAAAAAATAAGTCTATACAAATATAAAATATTTTTTATTTTTAAAAGGTAAAAAATATTTTTTAAGTTAAAATTTTATCAATATCACTACACTATTATCGTCACTTTCACCTCCACTGCCATAATCACGACCACTTCTACTATCACTATTGCTATCACCGTCGTGCTGCCTCACTATCATGCCATCACATCTATCTCTACTTTTATTTTATCACCATTATCACTACCAAAAATAAATATATATATATATATATAATATTTTTCATCCAAACTAACCGTATGGAAGACACCAAAATCCATAATGCAAAAGGAAAAAACAATTGATGCGGATCCAAACAAATACAACTGTCAAACCGCTGAAAATAGATTTAAAAAAAAACAAAAAAACAAAAAGCGCATACATAACATGATGTACTGACGAAGAGCTCCACCGCCCTGTAGAGTCTGTATCTATCTTTCTCACGCATTTGCAATGGGACGTGGTGAGTGATTGGGGGTGCAACTTGGCCAGCTTCGATCAGATTGGGAGGTTGTTCAAATTTAATTTTTATTTAAATTTAGTTTAAGTTATGTTGAGATTAGTTTAAGTCCGTTCAAGTTTAAATTGTAATTTGAGATTGTCTGCTTAAACTCGACCCGAGTTAAATCTGAATTGCTCGAATTGTAAATGAATTTTAATTTTTTTTTGTTTTTTGTTTTTGGTAGTTATATTATTAAAATTTGACTCTATTTATAATTTTTTTTTATTTTTTTTAAAAAAAACATTAATATCATAAAAAAATAATTTATATAATGTAAGAGAGATGTCACTATAATAATAGTCCTTACAATTTATAAATGAGAGTGAAAAGAAAAAAAAGTAAGATTTTATGTTATTTATATATATAATATATATTTAATATAATTTAATAATATAAATTACTTTAGCCTCCGTTTGGGAAGTGGGTTGGCTTTTTGACTTTTTAACTTTTTGACTATTTTAGCCTGATTTGAGAAGAGCTTTTTGACTTTTTAAACTTTTTTTGTGAGAGAGGATTGTAATGATTATGGGTTAGATTTGATGTTTTGTTTTTTGTGACTAAAATAGCCTATTTTGTTTTTTGTGACTATTTTAACCAAAAAAACCTGACTTTTTTATTTTCAAACGGAGCCTTAATATCATATAATGATTAATAATTTATATGTATATTTAATATTTTTATATATCTATATATATATAATTCAGGCTTCAAATTACTCAAGTTATTTAACATCTTTGCTCAAGTCTGCTCAAATTTAATTCGAATTTTTAAAATTTTATCCAAATCCATACTAAATTTAAATATATTTTACTTAAACTCGAATTGTGCGGATTAAATCCGTCCAAATTGCACCACTAGCGCGTGGGTTTGGGCGTGAAAATGACGCATCAGCGAGTCTCCAAAGCCCTCTTCTCTCAAACTTTCCCATCATCGACAAGTCTACCAAATCCAACGATAACTCCAAAACAAGACAAAACAAAAAAATATTCAAACTGTTACCCTTCCTCGCAACTATTTCCTCTTCTTTTCCCTCTCTTGTCGGTGTCCTTTAAAGGCGCCCCCCCAGCCCAGAGTTCTTTGCAATGGAGGATCCACACTCCTTTGCAAAGAATTCCACCACTTTCTCTCTCTAGGGTTTCTCTTCTCTTCTCTCTCTCTCTCTCTTAATTGCAATGTTGATGGAGTCTAATGGTTCGTCCAATCGGCGCAGGACCCTTCAGAGACTGAGATGTTCGGTCAAGAACTACGATTGGGGTCGAATTGGCCGCGAATCAAGGGTTTCGAGGTTGTTCTCGCGTAATTCGGGGCTCCACATTGACGAAGGCAAGCCTTATGCTGAGTTTTGGATGGGCACTCACGAGTCTGGACCCTCTTTCGTGCTCGAGAATGGGGGTTTGAGTTTGAACTCGTGGATTGCCAAAAACCCTAATGTTCTTGGCGATAAGGTTGTTCAGAAGTGGGGCGTTAATCTTCCTTTCTTGTTCAAGGTTTGATTTTTATTGGTTTTGCTTTTTGGGGGATAATCTTGCTTGATTTGAAATTGTTGAGATTGTTTTGGGGTGTGTTAGGTACTTTCAGTTGCAAAGGCATTGTCGATTCAGGCTCACCCTGACAAGGAATTGGCTGGGATTCTCCATAAGGCGAGGCCTGATGTCTTCAAGGATGGCAATCACAAGCCTGAGATGGCTTTGGCATTAACAGAGTTCGAGGCCCTCTGTGGGTTTATAAGTCTTGAGGTAATGTGCTTATCTTCATTTCTGGGATCGCTTAATTGGGATTGATTAGTCTTTTATTTAATTGGGGTTAAGGCTTGAGTGGAGTACGAGTGAATGGAAGTATACATATTTTTTGATCTTGTAACTTAATGAATTAATGCTGATTATTGATTTAGGAGAATTAGAATTGTTCAAAATGTTTTGTGATTTGGTTGCAATAAATTGAATGACTTGTTCAGAAGTAGTTGGATGTAATTGCTTGAGAACCAATGTCTGGTGGATGGATGTGTAATATCTCGGTGGCAGCTACAGTGATTACTTTGTTTCACACATCTTCTTGAAATGGAGGGATTACATCTTGATCCTCCGTGTCTTAACTTCTTCCAAAGTTATTTGGACTCAAATTCGCGTGCCCAGCCTTATTCCCAAGTTACACCTCTCTTCAAATTTGGTGTTCTCTTAGGTGTCAGGTTTGCCCAGCCTGTGAATCTAGGGCACAGTTACAGGGCTAAATTATCACGGCAACCATTTCACTCTTCATGGTTGATGTAGTGCTGATGTTTCTGTGCAATTTCTTGTTTTAAATGGGTACTAGTGCATGTCCTTAGATATACTTTTCATTTGATGATTGAGCTGTAACCATGTAGAGAATTATCTGAATCTTGACACCATTGTTGATTTTATTATCAAACCTCTATTGCTATTTTATAGTAGGATTCGCAGGCAACCTTTGGGTCCTTTCAAAATTCTTCTGATGCATGTGTAATGTGTTCCAGCTAATGTAGGAAAATACCTAACCATTGGTCTGCATTTTAATATGCTGCTCCTGGATTTCTCCCAAAGCCTGTTATTGATCTTTGAGTGCACTTCCATATAAATCATGCTTACAGAATCTTTAGAATAAGATCTACTATGGAATCATTGCAGTCCTTGTGGCTGGCTTTAATGAACTGGGCCTGCAGTGGAGTGAATCTCCTTGTGGGATTGCACTTCTGGCGAGAAGGTCAGTTCTGGCTAGAGAAATCTGTCTTGTGTGGCTTTCTAGTGCTATTAGTGCAGTATGTCAACGCTATAGAGTTGCGTTAATGGTTATTAGCATTTCTCTTGGCAAGCTGCAAGTTGCATATGTTTCTACTTTGGCGGAAGGCTAGACAAAGAGTTATCTTCTTGAGAGCAGGGTTGTGTTGATATGTAATTTTTCCAAAGCCTGTGTGATCTTTAAAGGCTTAGGGTTTGTTGACAGCCTGCTCAATGTAGATGAGCCCAAGTGAACTACCAGTTCCTGATCGAGGAGCTGAATTATCACTCTAGTGACACATGGAGTCAAACAGTGTTTGTAAAGGTTTCCTTTACTGTAATAGGTTTATATATAGTTGGTTATGCCAATAATTTATCCGACTGATTTTATTTCTCACCAACTTTTTCATCAGTCATTCCCTTTTGATGTTAATTTGTCTTGGTTGACATGCTAAGATGTTATTGGTTTCCATGTTTAATATTTTGTTTAGCTAATGCCTAAATCCTTTCTGAATTTGCTATTTTTTTTTCTGGAAACTTGTTCTAATATGCCCTTAGATCCTTGCATTGTTGTATACTGGCAATGGAGGCTTTGATAACATAAGTTGCATTGCTACCAATAGCGTGCAAACCATGTGCATTTTACATATGTATTTACTGATGAACATATTCATTGTTGTCCTGTTAAATGAAAAATATTTGTTCTGACAACTTTCATGCAAATTAATGTTGTGAGGAATTATGCACTTTGTATGATGTGAAAAGGAGCACTACTTACTGACTGGGTGTCTACTGAAGTTTTTAGTGATTTAGATCATAGTGACCAGGGTAAACCTTGGGGAAGAAGGTGAGGTCTCTGCAAATGCTCAAGGTGCAAGTTCAGGTTATGGTGTGGAAGTTTTAATGGGATTCTGTTCTTTAATTCTAAATGACTTCATTCTGCTGAAAAGCCTAAAATATTTTTCAGGTTCAGGCATGGAAGTTTTAGTATGTATTTTTCTATATTTTTATATTAAAAAAAAACTTTGCATGGTGGCTTGGTGCTATCTATCCTTGCTACATATGTTTTATTTCCTATCTTCTCTAGTGAATAGATTCTGGATATCCCATACATGTAGAAATGACAGAAGACATTCAATATGACACGATGAGTATTTCTGAACCTAATTTGTGTGTGCGTACCTTGGATAGCCTTGCAATATCAATGAGATTTACTTGCCATTGATTCCAGGAGTTTACGGATGTTCTTCAAAATGTTCCCGAGATTGCAGAAGTGGTTGGCAGTGAATGTGTTAATCAAGTGTTACACATCAATAACAAAGATGGGGCAGAGAAAGTAAAAGCAGTTCTGCGGTCAATATTCACTCATCTCATGTCAGCTAGCAAGGATGTGATTTCCAGAGCTGTAGCCAAATTGAAAAGTAGGCTCAACATGGAAAGCGAGGTAGATTGGAATGTATTATTGTTATTTTTTATGGACAAGATAATGTCTGGAAAGCTTAATGTTGCTATCCCTTTGGGATGATTTTACTTTTATGTCTGTCCTTTGAAATAGGTCCCTTCGTTTTTCCCCCTTCAGCACATAACCAACATATATTCATGTGACTAACTTTTGTTGCATTTTTTAATTTTTTAATTTAAAAAACTAAACCTCAAGATGATTGAAAAAGTATGCTGCTCTATGTTAGCTTTGAGTTTTTCATTTTGCAACAGGTGAGGCAGTTGACAGAAAAGGAACAACTAGTATTGCTGCTAGAAAAGCAGTATCCAGCTGATGTGGGTGTCCTAGCAACATTCCTATTTAACTACGTGAAGCTTAATCCAGGTGAAGCATTGTATCTAGGGGCAAATGAACTTCATGCCTACATACATGGTGAGTGTATTGAATGCATGGCAACTTCAGACAATGTTGTGCGTGCTGGCCTAACTCCAAAGGACCGGGATGTACAAATTCTTTGTTCAATGCTCACGTACCATCAGGTGAAGATAATTTTCAAATTCCAGGAAAATCATCTGTTTGTTTGTTGATTCTTATTCATCTTTATTTTATTTATACCTTTTCTAGTGATTGATGTCCATAAGGCCCATAGTTCTTCCAAGCCTGCAATATCCGAGTACACTTTACTTTATAAGATGCTAAACTAGATGCCCTCCCACATTGTCAGTGTGGCAGGGCTTCAAGTTTTTGGCATCTAGAAATTAAATTCTTGAGTGTTTCTTGTATATTTATTGTTTGGATTGATAATCAATGAAAAAATTGTTTCTTTTGGATTTTTTGATAGGACTACTAGCTCCTTCTGCTTTGTGTTTGGGATTGTTAATCAATGAAAAAATTGTTTCTTTTGGATTTTGATAGGACTACTAATTCTTCGTCTGTGTATTTGTTCATTTTACATTGAGAATCTTGGAGGTTTATGCTAGTGTACAGATGCTCCATACTAGGGAGGGGTCAGGATTTCACCAGTTTTTACGCTTCTCTTAATACATCTGCATAGGCAGTTCATACTCTGATGAAGTTATTTCTCGTTATGAGTTCTTGTGAAAATTTGGTCAATATAGATATTTCTCGGTTCCTAGGATATCTAGTAGGATGTTGGTACTCCTTGCTTTATTTATTCCCATTAGCAATTTAAGTGTTGACGAATCTAACTAGAGTACCACATGTTTTGTGTGCACATGTAGCTGCAACAAGCCAACAAATTCTTAAATACACAACCTTTGTACTATCCTTGAGAAATAAGCAGACTGTAGCAGACAACTATGGTATAAAAAAGTAAGCAACTGCCTGCTTGTATTTGGGTATTTAGATCTCATTCAGGCAGTTGTGCCATACTGATATAGGGAATGAAATGACATTGCTCTTATTAACATTTTCAGAAGTAGACTTTGCATTTGTCTTTTTTGATTGCCATCTTGTATTGATGATACAATTTCTTTTTGCTTTATTATAGTTTAAGTCTCATTTAGGTTGTGTTTGGATCGTTGAAAACTAGGATGTTGGTACTACTTGCTTTATTTATTCCCATTAGCAATTTAAGTGTTAACGAATCTAACTTGAGTAGTACATGTTTTGTGTGCACATGTAGCTGCAACAAGCCAACAAATTCTTAAATACACAACCTTTATACTATCCCTGAGAAGTAAGCAGACTGTAGCAGACAACTATGGTATGAAAAAGTAAGCAACTGCCTGCTTGTATTTGGGTATTTAGATCTCAAGCAGGCAGTTGTGCCATACTGATATAGGGAATGAAATGACATTGCTCTTATTAACATTTTCAGAAGTAGACTTTGCATTTGTCTTTTTTGATTGCCATCTTGTATTGATGATACAATTTTTTTTTTTGCTTTATTATAGTTTAAGTCTCATTTAGGTTGTGTTTGGATCATAGATTTGGATTAGGAATTTTGAGAGAGAAAGGGAAAAGTTAAGTGAAATGTGAACGAAATCTATGATCCAAACACACGCAGCCTTATTGTCTTCTAGTCAATCTGTTCTCTGCTGTCTTTGCATTTAACCCGGTCTCTGTTGCAGGGCTTTCCTGAAATTTTGCAAGGAGCTCCTTTAAATCCTTATACAAAAAGGTACCTCCCACCTTTCGAAGAATTTGAAGTTGATCGCTGCATTCTTCCCAAGGGGGCCTCGGCTGCTTTTCCAGCGGTCCCTGGCCCCTCTGTTTTCATGGTCATGGAAGGAGAGGGAACGATGCATTCTTCAACATCCTTTGAAGATTTAGTAAGGGAGGGCGATGTTCTATTCGCCCCTGCAAATACCAACGTGAACGTGACAACCACATCACATTTACATCTATATAGAGCTGGAGTGAACAGCAGATTCTTTTAAGAGGATCTTCAGTCGGAGCGCGGCAGCAGCGTCTTTCCTGTGGGGCACTGTGTTTCGGTTTTTATGCAACACCTTTGCTATGTGCTGCTGTTGTTTATAGATTTGTTTGTACTTTTTTGTATTATAGCTTGCATGTATGTGCATGAATATAATTATATATAGCTAAAATTATAGAAAGGCAGTATGTTTTGCCAAATGAACACAGCATCGACTAATCTTCAAATTCAAATATTTAGCTGTAATTCTTAATCGATTGATTTCTTTTGCACATTTTTGCAACAGATAGTCATAAATTTTCACAAAATTGAATATGCGAAATTATGTCACATTGGACCTTGGGTTTCGCCCTGTGGTTTTGTTTGTGGCCACACTTCAGAGTTAGGTAAGAAGAAGGTTAGTGATTCGAGTTGATAGAGCAGCGGTAATTTCTTTAGTTCTAATCTAATCTATAATTTTAGTGTGAACATTTATATTATTAAATTTATATATAATTTTATTTTACATGATTACATATTCAATTGAGATTCTATTTTATAGATCTCATTAATTAGGTTTTACAAATATAAATTTTATTTTTAAAAAAATGTACTATAGAAGTTATGAATTAGAATTTAATATATGAAAAAGGTAAAAATAATTGAAATTAACGCATAAGATGAACACAAATAAAGAAGTTATGATTCAGTAAATCAAATTTTCAAAATAATAAAATTTATTGAAATATAAAAATAACCGAGATATGAAAATATATGTTTCACTAAAATTTTCAATTTAGAAATGAAATAAATTGAAAATTTGGTTAGAATTTAGGAACATAAATGTGAATTTACCCCAATAATAATAACAATAATAATAGTGTAAATAATATCAGTAAATTGCATTTTACTCCTTTTTTGTTAAGTTATTTTCCACATTTATTTTATTTATCAACAATGATTCATCCCCCCTTTTTAGGACCCCCTTTGGACCCCCTCTCTCTCTCATTGGTCACCTTTTCTTTTTCTTTTTCTTTTTTTTCCTGCTCCTCCAATCACCTCTTGCCACGTGGCAAATGGGGGGTAAAGGGGGTGATCCCCAAAGGGGGTCCCAACCTTTATTCTTTATTTATTTTTATTTTTTTTTAACACTTTGGGTGTCTTTATGTTTCAAATTTTTCTCAATTTACTCTTAAAATTAATTTCTATTCAAAATTAGATAGAAAATACACATGACATAAAAAGTATATTATTATATTAGGATTCAGGTTTGTACATGATTGTCAATGTAACCATTTTTTTTGTCTAATTTTAAAAGTTAACTTCTAGAGAAATTTGAGAAAAATTTAAAACATGGCCATGTTTGTTTACCGGTGAGTTTACCGGCGTGGAAGGGGGGATTGGAGTGCTATGGCTGTAGGTCTTACCCACAGTTTGTTTGGTGATGATCTGGGAGTGGGGAGTAATAATTCGAGGGGTTTAGTAATTCCCCTTAGTAAGGGAATTAGCTCAGTTGGATTTTGAGTGGAATTAAGAAAATAGTGAAAGGATTGAGTATATTTTATATAAATTTTTTTTTTACCAAGTGCATTTGTTTGTTTTAATTTTTTTAATATAAAAATAATTAATTATTTATTTTATATAAAAATAATTTAACAATTTCATCACTAATCATTCCCTACACTATCATCATAACAAACACACTTTTACTTAATCCATATCCATTCATTAACAATCTCTTCACTAACCATGCTCTCATTAACTATCCCTACATTAATAATTTCTTCACTAACCATTCTCTTACTAATAATTTCATCCCACTTAATCCACCAAACAAACGTGACCAAAGAGCTAGAGTAAAGAAAAAAAAAATGTAAGTACTAAAGTAAAAAATTAGCCAAATATAAACAGGATAAAGTGTAATTTATTCCAACAATAATAGTAATGACAATAACAAGGATAAATTATAAATATACTTCTTACGATTTGTTTAAATATGCATTGCCTAGTTTGAAAAATTACAAATACTCGCTTGTAATTTTTTTTATTTAATACAATTTGCTGAAAAGATTAAATTTTTAATTGTTCTTCTATACAATAATAAAATTATTTAAATTATCAATTAAAATATAAATTTAATCTTATTAAAAATTATGATTAACTAAATAATAGAAGATACTATTGGTTAGAAATTAAAAATTTCAAGAGTTATAATTTTTAAAATTATAAATGAGGATTCATATTATAAGCGCATAGTGGAATAAAAAAAAAAAAATAATAATCACTTTGTTTGTTTTCAATTTTGAGAAAATTTTATTTTTTCATTTTTCGTTTTTTTTTTTGTTTTTACTGAATTTTTTTTAATATTTTAAGTATATATGTATTTTTAATTTGTAGACACGCCTAACATAAATACAATTAGAAAATATAATATTTGTGAAAAAAATCTTTAAAAAATTCACTAAAAACCAAAAATACGAAAATTCAGTACATTTTTAAAAATATTTTTGTATATTTATTAATTTTTTAAAATATTTTTTCACAAATAATTTGCTATTTAGATACATCTAAGTAAGATACATTCAAAAAAGTTATAAAAAAAAAAATCCTAAATTTTAAAAATATTCATTAAAAACAAAAACAATACAAAAAATAAAAAACTCAATTTTAAAAAAAACTGAATTTAGAAAACTGAAACCAAACACATTAAATAGTAGTAAGAGTTATGCTAGAGACCCCAAATAAATTACCAAACAAATTGTCAAACCTTTCACATAGGCGTGAGACCCACACAAATGTGTGTGAGTCTCACATCCATGTAAAAGGTTTGGTAATTTATTTAGCATTTTCCTAGTAGTAATAATAGTGATTGATGTAGGTGTAGATACTAGATAGTGATGTTGAGAGTTGAATATCAACTCAGACGACTCGCGGTGTTTGATTTAGGAATTTGAGAAGGATTTCAGAAATATATATATATATATATATATATAAAATATGCTTATATTTAGTTTTCTATGTTAGACAATCTTCACTGTATAACAAATAAATTATGTTTGTATACTTAATAACAAACAAAAGAAATAAAGAAAATGTGAGAGATTGTTTGATTATAAAAATCAAACCAGAATATAAAATAAATAAATAAATAAAAATAAATTTTTATTTTGTAACAAAAACAAAATCAAAATCTGAAACAAAAAAATAAAAATAAACCAAAAAGTAAATTAATTACTTACCAAATTAATTTGTTAAACAAATTTTATAGATCAAGTCCAATATTTAATACAGATTCGTCCTCTCTACAGTACTTTCAGATTGTGGATGTCTATCTCCCAAGATAAAATGATCAACTGCGAATAATAGTAGCACTACAAACAGATTTCGAAATTAACTTCGAATTTTGGACAGATTTTATTTTACCAAAAAATAAAATTCCCAAAAAGATAGGTATTGAGCCTGACAAGTCCAACCTCACACCACGCACCCACGCTTTAGCCCGATCGGACGGACGGACGGATGGCGCGCATGTTTATTTTGGGTCTAATGGATTTAGCCCACTTTGCCTATAACCTCTCCCTTTACAAAACTTGGGTGCCTTTTGGAGCCTACCCCAAGTTCCAAACTCAAGCCTTATAAACCCACTCAAAATTTGTCCACCAAATCAATGTGGGACAAGTCTTAAACCAAACTTCTAGAAAATTTTACCAAAAATATCATTTCCATGGAGTTCTCTTTGGCTTCAATTTCTCATTCACCCGATAATGATTTTGAACAACTAAATGTACCACGTGAATAACAACGCGGCATAGAACGCATTACTACTTAGACCTACCAACTTTGGAGTATGAGTCCCATCTAAAAAATAGACCAAAGTTAAGGAAAAATCATATTTTTCAAAACCATTTCTTACATTTTTTCTTTCCCTTTTCTAAATTGCCCAACCAAACACAGTTTAAAAAAAAAAAACTTAGACTACCTATAAATAAAGCGAAATGCAAAAATCAAAATCAAAATCAACGAAATTAGTGAACAACCGTGAAGAAGGAGAAAAGAAGAAATTGAGATGAAAAATGTTAATACGATTAATCAAGGAGGATATAGAGCGGACTTATCCATGCTTCTGACTGGTCTTCTGGCGTTGGAATCCACTGGAGGTGCTTGCAGAAAAGCCTAACAAGGGAGAGGTAGTCTCTCGGCGGGCACTTCGACCATTAAGTTAGGTCAGGGTGGATTGTTTACAGAGAGAACGGAGAGAGATGAGATGAGAATAATTAACCTTCTACGCATTTCGAAAGCTGCCTTATATCCTTTGCTCATCATTTCCTTGTTCATTTCAGACTGTCGTGTTGGCCGAAATTCTATATTCTAGCTCGCATCGTTCATGGTGTGTTTGTCCCTTCCGACGTGAAGAGGCTATCGTATTTAATGTTGTGAGAGACTTATTAATGGCTGATGTGTGGGTACAATAACTTTGCAGGATCTTTGTCTGCTTACATGGTTAGGCCTTTGCTTGACAAATGTAGTTGGTCATGGCCTAGCGTTGATTTCTCAAAGTTGCTGGGTCTTGATCATTAGGATGTCAATTGGGCCCTGATCCGTGGGTTGGGCTTCTTGGGTGCCCATTAGAATTAGTAGTCCCCCATTTCCGAGTGCAACTTTAGTCCAACGAAGGGAATAATAGTGTGGGAGGGAGTCCCCCAAGGTGTAGTGTGCGTGTGTTAAAGTGGTCAATCGTTAGGCTGGCCGATTGGGAGGGTTGCCAACCGCTTGGGTGACCAAGCGCGTGGGTGGCCGAGCGTGAAGTTGGCTGACCGCTAGGGGTGATGATTCGACAGGGTGGTATTGATGGTGCAGGAATAGACGTGGCGCTCGAGGAGCGAAAACACACGTGGTGATGTGAAGGGGAAAAAACAGAAAATGAAAGGGAATTAATGAGAGTGGCGTAGCGCGTTGACGAGCATGGAGTAATCCGCATCGTTGTTGAGGGATTTGGAATGGTGGATGGGGATGGGAAAGGGTTTTTAGCGGGGTTTTTTGAAAAAAGGGTTTCAAATTGGCGATTTGAGGGTTCAAACTAGTAGAGTTTAATCACGATCCGTGGAACACAGGGAAACCTTGAGCATTTGGGCTTGTGCGATTTATGTATCTGATTGCAAGAAATTGACAAATCCCAGTCTTGTCTTCATTCATTTCGTGTGATTCTCGCTTGTTTCTCGTTGCAGACTTCTTGTGCTTTATGACTGAGGCGATTTGTAGGAATGCAATAGAAATGGCGCAAGAGAGAGCTCCTGCCTTGGCGCCGGATGCCTTAGGTGAAGATGACAGGATTGCACTAGCAAAGAAATATAAGACGGAGAGGGTAGGGGAAAGGCTGCCACGGCTTGTTCTGACGACCATGATATCGACCGTCCAGCCGGTCAGCCAAGTGGCCCCCGATCATTGGCATAACAAAGCGGATAAGTTGACGTTAACGGTGGGGGATCTGGAGGAATTTCGAAGCAAATATCAGATTCCCGCAGATGTTGAGCTGAGACTACCGTTAGCGATAGAGAGGGCATCAAACATAAGGCCCCAGGAGTTTACGTTGTACGAAGAGGCATTCCGAAAGGGTTTGAGGTTGCCAATTCCTCAAATCGTCATCGATGTGCTTAATTGGTTGGAAATTGTGCCTGGGCAGTTGATGCCCAACGCATGGAAGATCCTGATGGCATGTATGGTTGCCTGGCCGTGAGTAACTGAAGGGAGAGCGATGTTAGTGGAAGAATTGTTTTTGTGTTACAAGGCATCCGGTTAGCAGGAGACATGGGTAACCCTGCAAATAGTGGTGGGTAAGGGGCTGGTCGTGGGGTTACCATCGTCAATCAAATGGTGGCGGACGAAGTGGTTTTTTGTATTAGAAAACAAGGGAGGGGAGTTCGGACGACATGGAAGGTCTCCATGAAATCGCTTAAACCAAAGTTGGACGCGGTGGCAGAGGGCAGGGTAAAACAAGTAAGGTAGTGGTGAGAAAAGGAGGAGGTGAAATTGGATGACCTAGTGAAACCCCCTGCCCTATTTGCACTGGCCTTGTGGCCAAAGCCTGTTAAGGAAGATTCGATGCCTAAGGAGGTGAAGGCGACAAGGAATGAGCGGGAGGCCGAGGATAGAAGTATCCTGCCTGTGGCAGAGAAATATAAGGAGAGAGAATTGGGACTGGTGCCAAAGGCAGTGGTAGAGAGGGTGGCTCATTCGAGGCCAAAACCCTTGGCAGGTAAGGACCTAAGTACGTTTGAACCGCTGAAAGCACCGGTGGACCCACTGAAGAAGAGGAGTAGTGTGGAGATGAAGGAGGTGTTGGGAAAAAAAACGAAAGAGTAGGGCAGAAAGTGGAAAGAGGGAGGCCGCGCTGAAGAAAAGGAAGGAAACGGCAGTGGTGGTGGCAAGCGACGAGGTGGTAGTGGGGACCCAACCAATGAAGACGGGGGAGGTGTTAAGGTCGACAAACAGGCAGGAGGAGGGACAGACTAGTGATGTGTAGACATCAGAGGAGAAAACAGAGGAAAAGACTAGGGTAGGGGGGAAAGGAGCTGGGGAGGGGTCTACTCCAGGGAACACAAAGGTAGAGGCCACAAGGACTGATGCGCGTCACCTAGGAGCAGTAGTCGGTCTTCTGCCTGTGGGGAGGAGAGCCCACCATTGTGTTAAGTAATGCGTGAGTGACAGCGGACCGTTTGTTGGGGACTGTAGAGGATGCAGCAGTTAGGGATGTTTCCCTGTTTGGAGAGGCCGATCTGATGAGAGCATTCTATTCTGCGCAAATGGAGTCGTTGACACCAGCAACAACTCTGGTGAATAAAAGTATGGGTGTGAAGATGGAGGTGGGCCCACTAAAGGTAAAATTGGAGAAAACCCATACTGAACTGGGGAAAGCAAACGCAGAGTGTGCATGTCGGCGGAAAGCAGCACGAAAGCGCTTGCTACCAAGGGCTAAAGCATGCGTGAGATGCAAAGAGGTTAGAGATGTTGGCGATTGTGCAGGGGTTTATGGTAGAGCGTACCAAGGATAGGGAGGAGGAGAACAAAGCACGGCTGGCTAAGGTCAAGGGGCGGTTGAGCGATATGGCAGCGGAATTGGTGGCTGAGCAGAAGCGATGCTAAGAAATCCAAGTTGTTTGTGACATGGCAAAGAAGAGGCTAGAAGAAGCTTTAGTCAACAATGCAAAGCTTCGTGACGCATCTTTAAAGGAGAAGGAAGAGGCGGACGCGCGGATGGCAGAGTTGGCAAAGGCCTTGGTTGAAGAAAATGCCGAAGTAGCAGAGTTAGAGCGGATGAAGGCGTCAGATAGGGCTACCAACCCAAATCTGTGCATCGTTGCGGTGGAGCAGTTTAAGTTATCGGTTGAGTTTCAAATGGCTATCGACACAGTAGTGGCGAAGAGTAGTGCGGGGGAAAAGGAAGGTGATGTTGGGCCGTCAAACATGGCTGCTGCTGAACTAGTGGAGGGGCAAACCAAAAGTGAAATTATCCAAAGCTTCCAACAGTCAAACTTTTATAAGCACGAGCTAAGCGTGTACTAGGATAATGGGTGGGTGAGTTGCCAACGGAGGGCAGCGGAGATCTTTCCAGACATCAATGTTAGGCGCCTTCGGTCTGGAGAGGAAGACGTTGCTCAGACCCCGTTGGATGAGGGTATCAATGAAGAAGATCTAACGTCCAACGGGGAGAAAGGGGATGGAGGTGGAGAAGGGTGAAGACGTGCCTGTGCTGCTCACAGCTTGTTATATCAGTTTTTGTTTGTTTGTTTGTTTGTCGTCGTCGTCGTTGTTATTGTTGTTTTTTTTTTTTTTTTTTGTAAAGTGTTTGTGTAAAGATAATTGGAATTTGTGCGAAATTTGTGTTAGGAGTGTAAAACTGCTTGCATGAAGGATTTTACAGTTTGTAATATAGTTAAGTTAAAACATTGTTGTGTTTTACCTTGTGCTGCCTTTCAAGAATTGGGTTGATTTTGTGTTTGAATGCCATGTGTGTAAATGTGTTATTTGGAAAAAAAAATAATGTAGAAATAAAGAACAAGAAAGAAGTAGGTAAGTTGAAAATGGGTGGGGGTTACTTAAGTGTGACAACCCTCACCTCTGATTAGTGCTAATCTGTGATTAAGCATGATAAGTAACTGTTTAAGTTGAAATTCTAAACTGATTGTATGAGTGTGTTGCATTAATTGCGTTTCTATCTGTTTGTCACTAAATGATCTGTTCATGTTTTAATTTCAAACTGCAAATTGAAGGCCTTATCGGCGGCCGAATCAGAAATTGATTAGTGTTATGTGTTAATTAGGATTTATGTGATTTTATGGTAGATTTAATTGGAATTTGATTTGGAGTGATTAAATTAGATTAAATAATGTTAAATTACAATAGTTTGAGTTTACTACCTTCTTGCCATTGTAGTGGGCCATTTGGTTAAACATTGTTTAGAGCTTAGTTTCATATCATTTGCTCATCTTTTGAAGACCAAACCGTATGAGAGAGGGAGAGTAAGAGAATAAGGTTGAATTCAACAAGTTTTGCTTGAAATTAGAGGAATTGAAGGGAATTTGCAAAATTGAGCTAGCACATCTTGAATTCAAGGCATAAGGTAGAGAATTCATCTTCTTAATTGTGAATTTAAGTTCTTCTTGCATGATTCACGGGAAAATTAGTGATCTAAGTCAAGAATTAGTTTAAAGCGTTGAATTAAGAGTCCATTCATGCATGCATGTACATATTCTTGGATTCTGAGGTTGTTCTTCATGAATTTCCATATGCATGTCCACATTTTGGTTGTGGTCCATGAATTCACCATAGTTTTGAGCTCAATCTTGCATTTGGTTATGTTTTGGAGCATTGGAATTCATTAGAACACTTGCATGTAATGTTCTTGCATTGTTCTTCAAGTTTCTTTGAAATTGGTGCTCAATTGCCTTACCTTTGGGCTTGATTTTACAAAATTGATCTTCAAAATATGTTGTAGTATGAGTTTTCAAGTGTTTTCTAGAAAATGGGCCCAAAAGGTTGAGCTTTGAAGTGTTGAATGCTTGGTTTGAGCTTGGGAGGCAAATCTGGAAATTCCAGATTTTGACTTCCACGCTCAAGCGACCATCTTTTGTTCAGAGCTACGCTCGAGCGAGGGAATGCTGGCTCGAGCGTGGATTGCAAGCTCTCAAGTTTTTTGCGTGTGTAGACGCACGCTCGAGCGAAGAAACCTACGCTTGAGCGAGGACTGTGTCTCACGCTCGAGCGAGCGTCGAGCGGAGATTTTCAACATCCAACACTTCTTACATTTTTACAGACCGCTTGGGCGAGGAAGTCCACGCTCGAGCGACCCCTCTGTTTTGGAAAGCTTACTCGAGCGTAGAAAGCCACGCTCGAGCGAGACCCCTGTTTCAGCAAAAATTTTGAAAAGTGTTCTAAAGTGCATCTTTGTATCCTCATTCCATCCTAGGCATTCCTAGGTCAAATTTAAGGCATCTTAATGAGGCTATTGATATAGAACCACACCAAGTCAAGATAGGGACTAAGTTGTTATCCCGGACATGTAACTTAGTGTGTGTTCATTCTGCAATTGTAGGGTTGGCATCCGAGGACGCTCGTTAGCTTGTCTATAGCCCAGTGCTCTATGAGTAATAATGTTGTAAAAATATGTTCAATTATGATTATTTTCTGAATGATCAACTGTTCTGCTTACTGAAACGTTATTGTTTAATGAATGAATGTTTGTCCTATTTGTAAACTGTATTCGTGGCATCCATAGCAATTTATTGTTACTGTACTGTTACTGCTACTGTCACAGAGATCTCTATCGGTTTCCATGTTTGGAACTACTACTGTTTACTGCTATGATGGCCATCAACTGACTGTTCCGTCTGTTAAGACCTACTGTACTGTTTTGCTATGGGATGTACCACATGTGACTACTATGGTCCTAAATGACTGATTTACTGATGCAATTGACTGTTTAATTACTGAAAGGACATTCATTCTTAACCCCTTTACACTACTGTTATTCATTGGGCTCTAATTCACTGTTTATATATATATGTAGGTGTCCAAGCACCGGACCGGAGCTCGGAGCATCGGGTTAGCTCTTGTTTTGTCAAAACCAACCATTGTGCCTCACCTCGAGGTTCCAAGTGCATTCAAGCCACGACTGTTTTGGGGTGTTTAGATTCACCTTTTTGTTTCTGTCTCGTAATAAATGTTTAAGACTTGACTGTACAGTTATAGTTAGGGATTTGGTCCCCGACATGGATGTTTGTGTATACGTCGCACGTACATATGTTTTGGTTATCAATGTGGCATGTTCATAAAAAAGTCTTTTTGCATTCAGACTGTCACAGCTCATTGGACATCTTTTATTTACAGTTTTGGTTTCCGCCAGCCCCTTTACTCTGTGTTACTGTTTTTACTGTTAAGCAGGCCTTTGGTAATAACGGATTACTGGCCGGTTACGATGCTAAACCCATAGGGGCGGGTTTGGGTCGTGACATTAAGACTCAGTTTGGCTGATGCTTGTTTAACCTAGTTTGGCTGAGGCTTTTTCAACTCAGTCTGGCTGAGCTCTTCAGGCTTAGAGAGAGGGATACAACACCAAAAAATGTGGTTTGAAAATGTTTGTTGTTCAAGCATAGTCCTGCAATCATAGATTGACACAATGTATGGAAGAAACAAAAACGTACAAGTGTTTTGAGTAGGAAAGTGAACCGTATAACATGTTGAAATGTACAAAAAACAGCAGAATATATTTATTGAAAATATTTCTTTAAGTGCTCTGCATTCCAGGGGTGAGGAAGGTCTCTGCCCGTTATGTCTTAGAGACGGTAAGTGCCCGGACAGGGTCGGGCTTTGACGATGTAAGGTCCTTTCCACTTAGCGGCTAACTTGCCATCTGTTGCGTTTTTGGTGGCGATGGTGGCTTCACGCAAGACTAGGTCGCCTACTGTGAATTCTCGGGGTTGTACCCCCCGGTTATAATGTGTTCTCATTCTCTGTTGGTATGACGCCAGCTTGACAGCAACTGACTCTCGGAGTTCTTCAATTAGGTCCAGGTTGGCCCGTCGCAACTCTTTGTTTAGTTCTGGGTTTGGATACAACACCCGAGGAGTCGGCAGACCAATCTCCACGGGGATGACCCCCTCGGTGCCGTATATTAGGCGAAAAGGGGTCTCACCAGTAGGGGTGCGAGCTATCGTTCGATAGGCCCAGAGTAATTCCTCAGCTTAGAGTCATTTGATGGCGTCCAATTTAGTCTTGATGATCTTCAAGAGGGAGCGATTGGTGATTTCGACTTGTCCATTAGCTTGGGGATGACCTGGGGAGGAGAAACATGGTCTGATGCTGAGCTCTTCGTAGAATTTCCTGAACTTGGCATTGTCGAACTGTTTCCCATTATCTAAGACGATGGCCTGGGGTATTCCAAATCAACACATGATCGACTACCAGATAAACTTGGTGGTGTTTCGTTTTATGATTGTAGCAAGGGGCTCTGCTTCCACCCATTTGGTGAAGTAGTCAACGACGACCACAACGAACTTGACCTGGCCCCTGCCAGTGAGTAAGGGACCAATCAAGTCGATGCCCCACTTGGCAAAGGGTAGTGTCACCACCCAAACTCGCTCCTAAAAGTTTGGTCCATGACCGGCCTATACTTAGGCCTCAAAAGAAAATTTCAAATATTATTTATTCAAATACGGGGCCTTAAGCGGAAGCGTATACCAAAATAACAGAACGTCCATTGAGTAGTGCTTAAATGCCAGAATCTTGAACATTACATCATATATACAAATATCACATACGCAGTTCATGTATATACAGTCCCAGTCATATATGTATAGGCAAAAGTTCACAACTCAAAATTTATATATGAACCTAATGCGCAGCAAAAGCCATCATAGCCTGAACAAAACTAAGCTTGGTAAATTATACTACGCCTCTACATGGAGACACTTCCTGGTGGATTGACAGAGAGACAGACCTCGATACAACTCTAGTGTTGATCCTCGATGGCTCACTTACATATATATAAAAAATAAAATGGTTAGCTAACACCTAGTGAATAATATTAAAGTAAAGAGGTTTATGAATGACGTCCTTAACATTAAGAAAACATATTTCACAATTCTAAAATGTATCTTAAATCATGTTAAAACAAACATTTATCGTATCCAAATCTATGTTTTTGCAAATGGAATACATATTTGCAACATTTACAAAACATTTTACGTAGTACATGGTACGCTCACTTATACTAATGTTCGGAATCACCTTTCAAAATAGGACATCTATTCATTTATATAAAATAACATTTCGTAACATGATTCACATAGCAACATAAAAACATTTGTATTCATATCATATTTCCTGAATGACCTTGGGTCCACGTATAACAAAACGGCCTCGGGCCCAATCATATATCAAAACGACCTTAGGTTCAAACGTATCATATCATATCATTGTATCTTGTCATGGAGTAGATGGAATACCGACATGTGTCTACCTCTCCTTAGGCCCAATTCATGTGTATATGGATCCAAGAGGTGACTCGTACGAATTCTACAAGAGACTCCCATTGTAGCACTTAGTTTCGTACAGCACTTTGTTCTATACCAAAAATCAATAGGCCTTAAAGACCAAACAATTCATATCATGTCATAGCATAAACGAAACAGCCTTGGGCCCACCATAGCATATTATAAATAATTCACATTCCTTGTTCATAACTTATTTCACATTCCTTGGAAACTTGAATTAGAATAGTAGGCCAAAAAATTCACATTCCTACTATTCCCAACTTAAATCAGAATAGTAGGCCAAAAAATTCCGATCTCCGTCATTAATTAACTATAAGGTATTACGCGATAGGGTTGTTACACGTAGGGACTGCTGAGTGTGATCAATTCTATTGGCAGTGCATGAGGGATGTTGGCAAAACGCTGACATTTATCACACTTAATCACAAAGTCATTGGCGTCTTGATTGATCGGGGGCCAAAAGTAGCCCGTGCGGAGAATTTTATGGACTAGAGATCGCCTACCTGAATGGTTGCCACAAATACCCTCGTGTATTTCTCTTATTACATAGGTTGCTTGAGTGGGACTAAGACACCTGAGGTATGGGCGTAAGAATCGCCGTTTGTATAGTAGGCCATCGATAACGACATAATTAACTAATCGGGCCCTAATTTTAGCAACCTACTGTTTGTCGTCTGGTAATACTCTTTCTTCCAAAAATGGGATGATGTCTTGGACCTATGGGATAGGCTCGTTTTGGAGGAAATGGACCTCCTGTTGATTTGGTGAAATTGCTGTATGGGTCAGGTATTCAACTTGAATGCCATGATTGAGGTATGATTGGTCGACTGAAACTAATTGAGCCATTTCATCTGCCTGAGAATTGTCTGACCTTAGGATATGCGTTATCTGGAAAGTATTAAAGAGACGGATGAGGGGGAGGGCGATGGCCCGGTATGCTCGCATTGTCTCTTCCTTTGCGTCGAACTCCCTAGTAATCTGTCCGACAACCAATTAGGAATCACTTAACACTTGGATATGGTTTACTCTAATATCCCTGGCCAATCGAAGTCCAGCAATCAGCGCCTCATACTCAGCTTCGTTATTAGTTGCATCAAACAGAAAATAGAGGACACATTTGAAGTACTCGCCCTCGAGGGTGGTGAGGATCAAACCAGCTTCGCTACATTCTTTTTGAAATGAACCGTCAACGTTGAGGGTCCACGAATGGGGATTGGCGGTCTCAAGGGGGGCTTGTGGTTGTGGGGGGAGCACGGGCGGGGTGAGATTAGTGAATTCTAGGATAAAATCAGCAACGGCCTGGCCCTTGATGGCTGTTTGAGGTCGGTAGGAGATCTCTTATTGGCTTAATTTGACAGACCATTGCATGAGCCTGCTTGAGGATTTTGGCTGTTGCATGACTTTCTTTAAAGGTTGGTCAGTAAAGACTGCAATGGAATGGGCTTGGAAATAGGATCAGAGGCATCTGGAGGCGATGGCCAGAGCTAGAGCCATTTTCTCTAACAATGGATAGTTCTGTTCGGCCCCCCGAACTGCTCGACTGATGTAGTAAACCGGGCGCTGGATCAAGTCTTTTTCTATAATCAGGGCAGCACTAACCACGATGGTGGAAACGGCCAAGTAGAGGAAAAGAGTCTCCCCTGGGATTGCTTGGGAGAGTAGAGAAGGGTTTGTCATGCACTGTTTTAATTGCTAGAATGCTTGTTCAGACTCGGCGTTCCAGTCGAAAGTTGTCTGAAGCACCTTGAAGAACGGAAAGCACTTGTCGGTTGCCCTGGATATGAAACGGTTGAGGGCCACCACTCGACTTATGAGCCGCTGAACCTCCTTTATCATTCTGGGAGACTACATTTTCACCAAGGCCTTGATCTTTTTTGGATTGGCTTCGATACCTTTGTGGCTGACCATGAACCCCAAAAATTTACCAGACCGAACGCCGAAGGTGCACTTCTCTGGATTGAGCTTCATTTTATACTTACGCAAGGTCTGGAAGGTTTCCCGCAGGTTAGTCAGGTGGTCTGAGGAGAGTTTGCTTTTGATAAGCATGTCATCAATATAGACCTCCATATTCCTTCCTATTTGAAAATGACATTGACCAATCGTTGGTAGGTGGCCCCCGCATTTTTCAAATCGAAAGGCATCACACGGCAATGGTAAGTCCCTCGATTGGTAATGAAAGAGGTGTGCTCCTGATCGGCTGTGTGCATTAAAATTTGGTTATAACCTGAGAACGCATCCATGAAGCTGAACATCTGGTGTCCTGCTGTTGCGTCAACCAGTAGATCGATCCTGGGTAGTGGATAGTTATCTTTGGGACATGCACCGTTAAGGTCGGAATAGTCGACGCAAAGCCTCCACTTGTTGTTACTTTAGCAAACCAGTACTACATTGGACAACCACTTGGGATAGTCTACGTTTTTAATAAATTGGGCCTGCAACAACTTGTCTACTTCAGTGGCGATGAGGCTGTTGCGCTTTGGATGGAAGATGTGTTACTTTTCGCAGAACGGTCAGAAATGGGGCTCGATGCTAAGGCAATGAGTAATGAAAGAAGAATCGATGCCTAACATATCCTCGTGAGTACAAGCAAAGACATCATTGTGCTCGGTTAAGAGAGCCGTAAGATCGGCCTTGACCTGGGGAGACAATTGGCTGCCAATCTTAGTCGTCTTTGTCGAATCATTAGAGTGGATAGGCACTTCTATTAACTCTTCCACTGGTTCTCCTCTGATTAATTCCTCCTCGTCCCTGACATCAAGACCTTTAATGATCATGGCTTCCTTTATTTTTACTTTCTTTAACGAAGCAACATAATATTCCCTGGGCACGGTGTGCTCGCCCCTTACGGTGCCGACCCCGTAATCGGTCAAAAATTTTATTGCAAGGTGATAAGTGGAAGTCGCAGCTTGGAAAGCATTGAGAGTTGTGCGTCCAAGTATGACATTGTAGGCGGAGGGACAATCGATAACCAAAAAGATGAGGATCTTCATAACTTGCCTTAGGTGCTCACTGATAGTGATTAGCAGGTCAATGGATCCTATGGAAATTACCCGGTCTCCAGTGAAGCCAACTAAGGGGGTTTGCAGAGGTGACAATTTTTTCTCACCAATCTGAAGTTGTCTGAAAGCATTGAGGAAGATAATGTCTGAGGAAATACCATTCTCGATGAGCACACGTCAAACTTTGTAGTTGGAAAGAAGAGAGGAAATGACCAGCGGGTCATCATGGGGGTATCGGACGCCTTTGTAATCCCCTTCGGTGAAGGTAATCGGTTCTGAACATCGCTTAGCTTGTTTGGGAGGTCGGTCGATCATTGTTACTTCTCTGTCTGACCCCTTTCTGAGTCGTCGAAGCTCGGTCCGCTGTGCCGACCACGATGGTCCGTCGCACGCGAGTCCACTTGCAATGACCCTGATTTCTCCTGCTAGGGGGAGCGAGGTCCCCTGGAGCCCGAGGTTGGTGTGGGGCCCTATTATCATTTTACCGGGGCTGGTGTTTGGTCTTAGCGGCGTACGTCTATCGTTATATCTAGAGGGGTTGGTTCTAGCCCTTTGGTGAGGTCGGGCCGCGGTCAACCGATTTAGGTGTCCTTGACGAACCAGGTCCTCGACTTGATCCTTAAGATTAATGCACTTGTCCGTGTTATGGCCATGATTGCGGTAGAAGCGGCAGTATTTGGACTGATCCCGCCGATTGGAAGGAAATTTGGAAGGTTGGGCTATTTTAAGTTGTAATCTTGCTGGATTTAGTTTAGGACATGCTCCATGGGTGTGTTAAGAGGGGTATACTGATCAAAATGACCTGGTGGTCGGGCGGTGCCGCTTGGTCGGAGCATGGCAGTTGGTTGGGATGAGGGTATGGGGGGTGTCTGGATTCCGATTCTTTTCGTTTGTCTTTGGGTTACTGTGATTTAGGTGTAGGGTCTTGGCGGACTGCCAGGGAGCCTTCTGCGTTCATGCATTTCTGGCCTTTGGCGAGGAGGGTGGCCATGGTTGTTAGGGGATTTTTGGAGAGGAAGAAAATGAAATCTAATGGGCGTAGGTCGGTTACGAGGGTGTTAAATGACCTTATTGTCATTCTTCTCAACCTGGAAAGCTTCCGAATTAAAGCGAGTGACAAAGCTCCACAATGATTCCCGTCAGTTTGTCGAATATTCAAAAGTTGAGTTGTCGGGCGTCACTGATGCTGAGCGCCAATAAAATGATTGAGGAATGAGTCACTTAGCTGTTGGAAAGTGGAGACACAGTCCGGCGGTAGTTGACTGAACCACAGTTGAGCCGATCCCTTGAGCGTTACGGGGAAAGCTCGGCACATGATCTCGTCAGGGAAGGCGTGGAGGATCATGAGGGTCCTATAAGCTTCCAAATGATCGATAGGGTCAGTTGTACTATCGAAAGTGTCGATCGACGACATCTTGAACTTGGAGGGCATGGGCTTATCCGTGATAGAGGTGGCAAATGGGAAGTTGGCCGTTGTGAAGGGTTTGTTCTATATGTTCTGCATTAGCCCCTGAAGTTGGAGCTTCATGGCTCATAGTTTCGCGTCCCAAATAGGAACGTTGTCTTCTCCAGAGGGAAGTGGGGGTTGAACGCTGCTGGCCACACCTTCAAGAACAGGAGCGTGATGTGGTGGGTGAGAGCCCTGGGATGAGGGATGCAGGTCCTGTGGTGGAGGCTGCAGACCTTCCAAATCGAAAATTTGAGCTTGCGGGTTAAAAGGCAGAGGAAAGGGTTCTCGAGGAGCGTATGGCTGGAATGGATGGCTTGGGGTTTGTTCTTAGCTTGAAGAGATGTCTTGTGGCAGTGGAGAAGGGACAGGGAGACCCCGTTGGAGCAAAGCATTGATCAAGGTTTGGTTTTGCTCAATCAAGCGGTTGATGATGTTGGTGAGCTCTGTGAATTACCGAGGCAGGTTGTTCAGGTTAGAAGGCTCTGCTTGGGGGTTGGTGACATTTTGTTGTGAAGCTGATTAAGGCCGAAATGTATATCATTGAGGCCGTTAATTAGAATCTCTTAACTTCACTTGCTGGTCAAACCGTATAATTTATGTGTGTTAAATGTCAATCAGGTTGTACATCGTCGGAGCATAAAATGGGCAAAAAGACCAAATTTGGACAGAGTTGACTTTTTCTGGAAAAGTCAAACTGATGTTTTAAACCTGATTGGAAGTGAGTAGAAGTATAAAAGGAAAAGGAAAAGGATTTTCTGGGGTTCTGAAGTTGTTTGACCTAAAGAGAGGGGCTAGGGTTTGGAAAGGAAAAGAACTAAAAGCTTCAAGGATGTCTCCAATGGTGTTTTCTTCTCCATCTACCTCTTTCCACTCCTCCATGAGTGGCTAGTCTTCCTTTTCTAGGGTTTTGAAGAAACCCTAGCCATGTAATAGGGTTTTTCTTTTTGATTTTATATTATGTAAAGGTTTGAACCATTGTATGGTGTTTTAGAAATTCTTTATATATAATTTTCATTATTCTTTCGAATATTTGACTTTCTGTGATTGTTAAATATTATCCATACAATTGTTTTATTTTCCTTCACATTCAAAGTATGGGACGAACCATGCTACGAGGAACGAGTCGTATCACTACCTTAGTTTAGAGTGAACGATTCGTATTACTTGAGATGGTTCGTGCTCATACATTGAATGTGATGATCTTATTGTCAAATGCTTCGAACTTGTAGTTGCGAAACATTAATCCGTTCAAACCATAGCATAATTGATTTCAATTGGAAACCCTAATTATGTGGTTAGTGGTGAATTCTCTACCCTAGGATTTTTCCCCAATTCAGTAAACCCAATTTCAATTATTCTTGATAATTTAATTCCTTAGTTTAATTTATTTATTATTAAATTAGATTATAAACAACCAATCTTTTTATCAAAATTAATTTAGGAATTTAATAATTAAATTAGTTTAATTTCACAAAAGTCTCTATGGATCGATATCTGGACTTGCCATTATTCTAAAAGAATTTGGTATAGTTTCGTATTTAATTTTGGTGTGTTCAACAACCCGTCAGAAGCCATGGATCTCGTTGTAACCATCCACCTCAACGGGAGAAAAAGAGGGGTAACGGGAGATGGGTCTCCAGTAACAATGAGCACAATTGTTAACCAGAGTAGGGTTCTCACAGACGACGCCAACTGTTGATACGGTTAATCAAGGGGGATATGGGATGGACTTATCCATGCTTCTGATGGGTCTTCTGGCGTTAGAATCTACGGGGGGTGCCTGCAAAAAGGCCCAACAAGGGAGAGGTAGTCTCTCGTGGGCACTCCGACCATTAAGTTAGATCAAGGTGGATTGTTTACAGAGAGAAAGGAGATAGAATGGGATGAGAATACTTAACCTTTTACGCATTTCGGAAGCTGCCTCATATCCTTTGCTCATCATTTCCTTGTTCATTTCAGACTGTCGTGTTGGCCAAAAGTCTATATTCTACCTTGCATTATTCATGGTAAGAGACTTATTAATGGCTGATGTGTGGGTGCAATAACTTTGTAGGATCTTTGTCTGCTTACATGGTTAGGCCTCTACTTGACAAGTGTTTGAATATAGTTGGTCCTAGTCTAGTGTTGATTTCTTAGAGTTGCTGGGCCTTGATCATGGGATGTGAACGGAGCCCTGATCCATAGGTTGGGCCCTCTTGGGTGCCCATTACTATCAAAAAAATATGGAGCCACTGCCGATGACAGGTGGGTTTGCCGTCAGTAATCCCATTATCATCATCAGTAACAGCAACAACAGCGATGGTAGTTCAGCCAGTAACAACCAAACTATAAAAAAATAAACTGTAAGAGTAAGTAGAAAAATAGTCAAACATCAAAGGGGCAATGCTCTACATGACCTCTCTCTCTCATCAATTCAAGGCACTGTGATTTCATGGGTGACTGCAATTTCATACAATTTATGGGTAAGAGTGGTGGGTGAGTGTGGGAAAATGGTGGATTTTCGAGTATGTGTTGGGTTTAATACCTATAATCTCACACCCGCAGAGAGGGGACGATTAAGAGAGGAGCTACGATTAAACTGGCACTGGATCTGGGTGAGTTCTTCAATTGATTATCTCTACAAAATCTGTAACTGTTTGTAGTGAATTCTTAACAATTGATGTGGCTGTTTCTTCAAATAATTGATATCTTTTGTACATAAAAAAATCAGGAATTTTTTTCAAATCGCATCAATTTGAAAAAATTCATTGGTGGGTTGGTGGAGGTTTTGTTTTTCTGGATTGGTTGGTTCTATATAATTATGGGGTATCATTTGTTGATATATATTTTCAACCAACTGTAGAGGGTTAGAAATTAAGCACCAAATTAACAATGGACCTAAATGTTGAGGTCGCTCTAGAGAGGCAACCAGGAATGAAAAATGAGAAGGGGCAAAAGCCTAAGGGAAGTGGGCCAACAGTGAGCCGAAGTAAGTCCGACCCACCAGGGGTCCAAATCGACTTCACGAAGGAAAATGCCTAAGTCAAGTTGTAAAGGCAACACTTGCAGCGGTGAAGTTGCAGAGGGAATATGTGTAGCGGTAAAGTGTCTGAGGCATTTTGCCTCAGTGTCGCCATCCCTAATATCTTTGGTTTCGCCGCTATCTGAAGTTGCTGAGGGAAAGAGAAAGCTGAAGTAACTAACTTGCAGAGGCAACATTGGCAGCGGTGAAGTTGCGAAGGGAACATGTACAACGGTAAAGTTGCTGAGGCACTTTTCCTCAGCGCCGCTATCTCTAATATCTTCGGTTCCACCACCATTTGATGTTGCTGAAAGAAAGAGAAAGCTGAAGCAACTAAGTTGCAGAAGCAATACTTGCAGCGCCCAAGTTGCGGAGGCATTTTGTCGGCGCCGCCATCTCTAATATCTTCGGTCACGCCGTTTGAACTCGCCGCGGAAAATGGTCACCGCAGCAACTATAACCACAGCAACTAAGTTGCAGAGGGAATATCCTACCAAGGTGATGGTAGCCTTTAAGGGAGGCTTCCCTCTGCAAGTAGAGGCTAATGCTTGGTGCAAATAACAGGCCCCAAGGCATTACTAGCCTAAGGCTGATAACGGGCCCCAAGACTGACTGGCTGGAGCTAATAGCAGGCCCAGAAATACCAGTTTACCGCGGCAACCCGGCGAAGATGGGAGCAGGGTAGCCTGAACATAAGGGACTCCCTTTCCATTACCTAGCTCATAGACCTGCTTTAGTCGCACAAGCAAGACTAAGGAAGCCCCCTTGGGCTTGGTACTAAGGTCTTGACATGGTGATGGCGAGCTTAGGCGTGGCCATACTGGAGGAGAGTTTGTAGTTAGGTGGCTAAGGGTAGAGGCTTCGCTGATGTGGGCACGAACATAGTCGACAGCTGACTAATAGAGTCCTAAGAATGCATGTACTGGCAAAATAGAACTGAGAAAGCAAGTGTAACGGCGAGGCTCACCACTGCAAGTGCACTTGCTGAGGTTCAAACTTAGAAGGCAAGTGCAGAGGCAAACACTCCCGCCGCAACTACACTTGCCGAGGCTCAAAAAAGTAGTTGCGAAGGCAAACAGATATTACACAATACATGTAGAGGGACACGTGGCACCTTTAGCCTGGTGGCTCAAGACGGAATATTCCATGTGATCCTCTGGGACACATGTCTTCTTTCTATTTGGCCATCGGGTGTCCTCTTGGTACCAAGGAAAAGCTTATAAATAGGACCCATTTCCCAAGGTTCAATGTGAGGAATTTTGGAGATTTAGGGGAGATGTTTCCCAATTTGGTACTGCCATACACTTCTTCTTGAGCTACTTGCTTCACCCTCACCAAGCTACACACTCTCCAATTCCCACATAGTTGATGCTACTCATTCTTCAACCACTTCCGCCATTATTGGACTATTAACATAATTTTGCCTCTCTAATCACTTCTCTAACCTTGAACCCCCATACACCAACAAACCTTAGGCTCCTTGTAGTCATTTATGTCACTAGAATATTGAAACAATTTTCCTAATTTTGCATATGGAATCTGTGATTCTAAAGTGTTTGCCTTGAGTTTGTTATCTAGGATGGCATATAGAACAATTGACTCTGGTCATTTTAACACAATTGAACTATACTTCTTTTTTCCAGGCTGTGATGGATTTGGTTTGACTAGATAGTTACTAGTTATACCACATTAGTGAGGGATGTAGGGGTAGCGATAGTGGTGTAATTGGGATTTGGAGAGAGGTGGTGGGGTTGAAATAGGAGTTGCTTGGATTGAGTGGTTTTGGTTTGGTGAAGGTAAGTGTAATAACCCTCACCACTGTTTACCGACAAACTACCGAATACTGTTAAACTGAGACTAATTATGACTGATAATTGAACTGATCGAAATACTGAACTGACTGACTGAAATCTGAAACTGAATTGATTGCCTGTATTTGTTTGAATTGCAGTTTATCTGTTTGACTGTTTAATTATCTGTTCAGTTTTTATGTTTAAACTGTTAATTGAAGGCCTTATCGGCGGCCGAATCCAAAATTGATTGATGTTCTATGATCAGTAGAAATAATGTGATTTTATGGTGTATTTATCTAAAATGTGATTTGGTATGATTAAAGTAGATTAAATATTGATAAATTGCACAAATTGGACCTAATTACCATATTGCCATCTAGTGGGCCTTTGTTTAATGATTTTTGGAGCCTCATTACACTTGAAACAAACCATTTCCTCATCCTTATTCTCTAGCACAAACGAATTTAGAGAGAGAGAAACTAGAGGAGTTGTTTTTATCTCAATTTTACTTATGAATTGCTTGAAGACTTGGTGATCTTAGAGGATAATTGTAAATTGAGCTCCTACACCACTAATTCAAGACTTAGGTATGAATTTCAACCACCCATTGTTTTATTTAAGGTTGATTCTTGCAAGGTTCATGCCAAATTAGGGAGCTAAGTCATGTCTTAGTCTTAGCATGTTAAATTAAAGCTCACTCCATGCATGCATATTTGAATTGTTAAGTTTTGAGGTCATAGTTCATGATTTCATTACATGCATGTCCATATTTTGAGAATTGTCCATGATTTCATCTTGTTTCGAAAGGAATGAGCTCATTTGAGCAAGCATTTGAAGCTTTGATTTGATTTAATCTCATGCATGTCACTTTGTAGCATGTTCATGCATGATCATGAGAAATGGGTTTGAAGATGAGTTTAATTGAAACACCATTGGGTCTTGATTTCTCAAATTGACCTTTGTAACATGTTGTTCTATGAGTTTACTTATGTTTTCCAGAAAATTAGCCCAAGAGGATCAAAATTTTAGCATTTAAACTTGATTTTGAGCTTGGGACTCAAGTCTGGAATTTTCAGATTTTGGTAGTGCCGCTCGAACAGGAAAATCGAGCTCCCAGCATCTTACGCATCGATCCGCTCGGCGGAGGATTGGGCCTTCAGCGGAGGGCTGTGTGACACGCCGAGGCGTCGGCGTGAATTTCACCTATCGGTACTTTTCGGCCTTTCGGCGGGTAAGGTGGCCTTCAGCGGGGCCCTTTGTTGTATGTCACTCGGCGAAACTGCGCTCGGCGAAATTTCTGAAAATTCTGAAAATGTTTTCTAAGTGCATCTTTGCATCCTCATCCCATCCTAGGCATCCTTAGGCCTAGTTTAAGACATCTTAATGAGGGTATAGATGTAGAACACACCGAGGCAATTAGGGATTAAGTTATTATATTTCCCAACTGTGTAGCTTAGTGTGTGTTCGATCTGTTAACTGTGTAGGGTTGGCTTTCCGAGGAGACGTTCTAGCCTACTGTAGCCCAGAACTCTGTGAATAACAACTGTGTAAAGACATGTTCAAAATGATTATCTTCCGAATAACTGAACTGTACTGTTTTCTGAACTCTTATTGTTAACTAAATGAATGTATGTCTTATATTCTGAACTGTATTGTGGCATCCTTAGCAACTCTTTATTCTTATTTATTCTTATTCGAGATCTCTGCGGTTCCTCATTGGAGCCACTCTTGTTTCTTGATTGATGGCCATCATTTCTTTGTTCGGTCTTTTAAGACCCTCATTTCTTGTTATGCTAATGGATGTACCACATATGACTATTTACTGTACCGAACAACTGATATACTGATTGAAATGAACTGTTTTCATTACTGTAAGGACATTCATTTTAAACCCCTTTACGCATTATGTTATTCACTGGGCTTTAGCTCACTGCTCATATATATATGTAGGTGTACAAGCACCGGACCAATAGTAGAAGCGTTGGGGTAAACTCCAGTTTTGTCAAGCCAACCACTGTGCCTCACTGCGAGGTTCCGAGCCTGCCAAGCTATGGCTTAGGGGTGTTTTTATTTTTCCCCTGTCTGTCTCTGGAATTACTTGTAATAACTGTATAGACCGTACTGTACTGTTTAGTAGGGATTAAGTCCATGTTTTGAATGATTGTATACATGTACATATTGTTTTGTCACCGACTGCATATATGTATGAAAAAAATCTTTTTGCATACAGACTGTCACAGCTCATTAGACATTGTTTATTTACTGTATTGGCTTCCGTCATGCCCCTGTACTCTGTTTCTTGTATTCTTGTTAGCGGGCCTTGATAATCTCGAATTCTTGGTGATTCTGATACTAAACTTATAGGGGCGGGTTTATGTCGTGACAGTAAGGTGTTTCATAATGGAATGGGCTTTTCTTCAGCGTGAACTAAATTGTATTGGTAGGCTCGTGAGACTCATTAAGGATTCCCGTTTTAATAATTTAAACTGTTAAATATATATAATTCGTCGAATACTTTATCTCTACAAAAAAAAAAAATTATATTAATCAGATATTAATAACTTCTTAATCGGAACACATTTTGCTAAAAATTTATTTTTAAAATTATTTTTGCCAGTGACAAAAATATGTTCCAATTAAGATATTATTAATATCAAATCAACATAATTTTTTACAAAAATATATAATGAATCTCACCGGTTTGACAGGACGGTCTAGTCACTAGAGAGAAGCCCATCCTTTGATAATTTGCCTGTGAAAACTGATGGTGGGTGCGATGGACAAGGTTGAGGGGCAGATTTGTGTGATGGTGGTGAGAGATAATAGTGGGTAACATGGTTGGTTAGGTTTGGAAATGGAATTAGTGTAATGTGGTATTTTCCTAATTTTAATAAAAGGCATTAAAGTCATTAGCAGTTGTTTTTGCATTTGTTAAGAGACAACAAAATCTGACAGCGAGTGAAGTGTAATTTTTTAAATTAAGGATGTCATTGTAATTTAACCAATTTACAATTAGCTCTATGGAAAAAAATTCAAAGAAACAATTTTCATAAAAACGTTCAATTTCTTATTAAAAAGTTAAGAATTATAATAAATAATTATAAATTAAAATTAAATTAAATTAAAATTTTAGTAATTATAATAAAAAATAAAAAAAATGTGAGAAATTATGAATTATATATAAAAGAGAAAATAACAATAAATAAGACTTAAGTATTACAATCATCTCACACAAGAATTGGAGTTTCTCATCTCTTTTTGGAAATTCCCCTTTCAAGGTTGTCTGTTCACATATTTATATATGTTACAATCACATTTGTACATCTCTTTTCATAAAGGTAAAAAGATGAAATCAAAACAAAATATTATCTGTATACCAGAGAAAAAAAAGAAAGAAAAAAAAAATCTAAAAACTAAACCCTATCTTTATCATCAGTCACGCTCACGCAGGATAATCACAGCCTCAGCTCCATCCTGCATTCGCCATCATCAGCCACCGAATCACTGAACCGGCCAATTGCACTTTCCTTAGTATTCACGCTGTGATGAGACCGTGAAATTGGCTCGAAGCCGAGAGTCAGCTCCAGCTCAACTTCACCATCCTCAACAGCTCCATCATTGGGCTTCGCGTCTGACTTCGGCTCGGCTCTATGCAAAAACGAAGCCTCCAAGCTCTCCACCTCCACATTCGCCGCAAACTCGGACTGGTGACTCAGCGACGACTCATGACTCGTCGACCGGTTCATCTCCTCGTGACCCGAATCGTCCCCAGATCCGACCCAAAGCCTAGTCTTGGGCTTCTTCACCCCCGACTTCTTGTACTTGGACCGGGTCCTCACCCGGTGAAGATCGCTTGAGCCGGCCGAGTCACCCTTGGAAACGTGACGAATGTCGTAAGCCTTCAAAGGCGGCCCGTTGTTGCGCTCCGCATCTTCGGACTCAATCCGGGTAATCGGAGCTCCTTTCAGAACCGCCTCCACGGCCTTCTGACAAAGCGACCAATTTCCGGACCAGAGCAACCCGACGGATCCATAAATCGGGTTCACAAGCCTCCCACAAGCCTCGTATAGCAGTGATCGAAAGATCGCTGTAAATCAAAAGGAACAAAAACGGGTTAGAAGAACAAATGGGTATTCATGGGATTAGATTAGAGAATTGGAGCTCAATATATGTGGGGTAAGATACTTCCAATTGGTTAAGTTATAAACCAAGATCGA
The DNA here is from genome assembly GCA_025200525.1 of Camellia lanceoleosa. Taxonomy (NCBI): domain Eukaryota; kingdom Viridiplantae; phylum Streptophyta; class Magnoliopsida; order Ericales; family Theaceae; genus Camellia; species Camellia lanceoleosa. Next base: position 189,539,374 of record CM045759.1, read on the forward strand.
ATTATTAATTATGATTCTATAAAATTTGAAATCAAACTAAATCATTGAAACCAAACCAATTTAAACCAGTAAATTGTAATTCGGTTCAGTTTTAAAATATTATTATTATAAAAAAAATATTTTATTATTATTTTTAAATAAAGTGATTATAATTGAGATGTAATGACTTATTTAATCTAATTTGTTTTTTATACTTATTTATTTAAGTCCCAACTCCCTCCCAATTATGTTCCCAAACGGCAGCGAATACTGTTGGCTCAGTTTGAAATTAATCGTGATGTACGACTTACATCTATCTTAAAAATTACAATAAAATCAAAGTGAAGTGTATAATTTGGATATTTGGGTGAGGTGTAGGGGTGGGTTAGTTACCGGGTCGGAGGTGTTGGGGTCCGGCGTTGATGAGGTTGATGAGTCCGGCGCGGCCGTAGAACTTGGCGAGGAAGACGGTGGCGTGGGCTTGGGAATCGGGGCATTTGATCCACTCAAGACAGGGTCGGATGCTGCAGTTGTCGGTGCACCCCTTTCGGAGGACCCGGCATCCATTGCAACTCATTCGCATTTTTGTTGGCACGATTTTTACAGAGAGAGAGAGAGAGAGAGATAGAGATTAATCGGGAATGGTGTAGGGAGAAAATGTGGGGTATATATAGATGGAGGTATGTTCTAGCATATGTGTGTGTGTGTTGTGGGGGCTACTGGGTGTAGAGTTATAGAGTAGTATTAGTGGGTTGGGGCCGCAGTTGTTTTCGTCAGAAACCAGGTCTCCACATGCAAAAAAGTGGGACTGTACATTACAAACAATAAAATGAATAAATTATTAAAAGTAACCACGGCCGTTACGTGACGATGCTTCTACCAAAACTCTGTGGTCCATAATAATCCACCCCGGGTTGCTGATTAATTTGTGTAAGGATGGACATGGTGTCATGTTGAATTATATTTTTGTGCTATCATATTAAGTTTGTGTTAAAATTATCTCAATAATAACTTAAGTCGTTTATTATTTTTTATTATCGTATCATATTATTTTTGGTGCGTATACAGTTTAATATTAATCCGAACTGTTTATTATTTTTGTTATCGTGTCATATTTTTTTTGATTCGTATTCAATTTATGTTGTGTTAACGTGTGAGATTAAAAAATTTTATTATTAATTAAAATATCAAATATATGAAACAAATTTTAATTTTTTTTTACAAGTTAAATTTAATGAAATTAATTTCTATTAAATGAAATTATTTATAAAAATATTTTATTTCAGCTTAATTTTATTTTCTTAATTTATAAAAGTTATATTTTATTATTATATTTTTTTATTAGATTAACTTAAATAATAGATAAAAAATACATTATGTTCAATTAAAATTAAAAACAAAATCTATATTACACTTATAATCGTATTTTACATATTTTTTTTAATATATTAAATGTAATTACGTAAGAAATTAAAAAAAATGCCATGATATTCTTTAATGGAAATAATATTAAAATGTGTAACTAATTCTTTATTGTATGTTTTATTCGTGTCAATTTCATATTATATAGATTTGACATTAATCCGATCTATTTAATATTTGTGCTGTCGAGTTGTATTATATACGTGTTTGTGTCAGGAAATAGTTAATCCTAACTCGTTAATTTTGTGTGTTATCGTGTCGTATCACAAATTTTCACTCTTAAATGTGAGATTCATGTAAAATTTATACAGAATGAATCTGAACTACAAAATAAAAATTATGTATAATTTCTTAATTGATAAGAGTGAATTTATAATATTACTAATGCTTGCTTTTACCAAAACCCAGAATATCATATTCTTACTGTTCCCCCTCATTGGTCATCAAATCGTAATGTTCTTAGGTTAGGTTTGGTTTGGGAAGTGAGTTGATTTTTTAGTTTTTTGGCTTTTTTTACTATTTTAGCATGGATTAAAAAGTTTGATTTGGGAAGGATTTTTTAATTTTTTAGCTTTTTTAGTTTTTTTTGTGAGAGAAGAGTGTAATGATTATGAATTAGATGTGATGTTTTGTTTATTGTGGCTAAAATAGCCTATTTTATTTTTTGTGACTAAAAAAGTCAAAAAAAACTTCAAATCTTACTTCCCCAAGGGTGCCATAGAGCTCCGTTTGGCCATATCTTAGAACTACCATATAACTTCTCTCCAACAAAATGACGGTGCAAAAGTGCAACGCTAGCCTCCGTTTGGGAAGTGGGTTGGCTCTTTGGCTTTTTGGCTCTTTTGGCTATATGAGCCTGGGCTTAAAAGCTTGGTTTGGGAAGGATTTTTTGGTTTTTTGGCTTTTTTGACTTTTTTTGTGAGAGAAGAGTGTAATGATTATGGGTTGGATGTGATTTTTTGTCATTTGTGGCTCAAAATTGCTATTTTGTCTTTTGTGGCTCATTGAGCCAAATGAGCCCAATGAGCCACTTCCCAAACGAATCGGGTGTGCTATTCATTGGTATTAATAATTAAACTTAACTTTTATAAAGTCCTAATGAAAATAAGTCATCATATAATTGTCGTTAAGGATAATTTTTTATGACAATTTTTTATATACGCCGCTAAAAATTAATAATTAATGAATTTTTTATTACAATTTTTATAAATTGTTGCTAAAATTTATACTTAGTGACATTTTTCTGTGACGAATTTTTCAAATTATCACTGAAAGTTAAAAATTAACAAATTTTTTTTATAACTATTTTTTAAACTGTTACTAAAACTTATAATTATTGATATTTTTTATAATAAAATTTTTAAACTGTAACTAAAAATTAATAATTAGTAACATTTTTTTAAATATGTATTATAAAAAATATCATTAATTATCATATGATCTATTTGTTGGAAAAAATGATTTTTTGGTGACTTTAATTAAATATTAAAGTGGGTCCCAACCATCTATTGTGTTGGGTCCAAGTGGGTCTAGATACTTTGTATTGAGATCTTTTTTGGTGACTTTAATTAAATATTAAAGTGGGTCCCAACCATCTATTGTGTTGGGTCCAAGTGGGTCTAGATACTTTGCATTGAGATCTTTATATCACAAATAGAATGGCAAAAAACTATTGAGATTTGAATGAGAAATTGCCTCATGAAGTTAGCTTCATGAAAAAAGGTAATGAGGTTTGTAACTCATGCATTAATGGGGTTTGTAACTCCTGCATTAATGGGGTTTGTAACTCCTGCCTTTATTGCAGAGGTTAATGGTGCATTATGACCAGCCATAAAGGCTGGAAGCTCTTCCTCTCTCCCCTATACATGTATAAATTGAGACTCTCCTATCAAGTCTCAAACACAGAAATTTTTACTTCCATTTTACAAGTCAGTTTGCCTGAAAGTTCCTATAGTGAGAGAGTGCTGCCACTGTTTTGTTCGCTAAGCTAGACAGAGAGTGCTTCTGCCGTAGCTGGTTTTGACCGTCGTATCCTGGGAGACAAACGTCGGGATTCCTCAAGCACTCAACCTGTGAGGCGGCGAAATCTGTTTTAAGGAACTTGCTTCTGTACAGGTTTCGGTTTCGTCTCTTTACCCTTTTATTATTTTATATATTTCTGTTGAAATTTAGTTGTAATTATCAGTATATGTTTTTAGTATATAATTTGATTTCTTCATAAATCTATTTATTTAATTTCAAAATATGAACAACAAGCTTAAAACAGATTTCCTTTATATTTTTTCTATAAAATTGATCGAATAGATTTATATAGACAATTGTATAATGTTACTAGGAACTGTTGCGGAATTGCTCACTATTTCAATGATTGTAAATTATGCAAGTTTTGACATGTAATTTAGTTTCTAGCTTTGTGTATGGTTCATCATTCCCCTACTATGATTTGCATGAATTTTTAGAGTTATAAAATTTGTGTAACTTGCCTATATTTATTTACATGGTTATTGTGAATTAAATTCTTATATAATTTATGGCAATTAATTTTTAATTTAATATAGAAGTTATAAGATTTTGTAACTTGTATAGTATCTTAATTCCTTAGTTATTTTGCTATTCTATGATTTGCTAGAAGGTTAAATAATATTTGATTGTATGTACAATTGCTTTAGATTAGTTGCTTTATATTATGTTGTCGTTTGCTACTAACCCTCTTTGTAGGCATACCTAAGTGTAGAAAGGAATTGTATGGACTACTTATAATCCTTAATTAGATTGGTTTATTTTCCTTTATATTTGAAGAAATTTTTTGTCAAAGGGCTACACTTCTACAAGAGCATTGAAGTTTTGGGTTATAAGTAAATATTCAGCCAGAAAGCTACCCATTGTCAGAGGGTACGAGTTTGAGTTAAGCCAGAGGGCTTCATTTTCTACTAGAGAGCATGAGAACATGTAAAGTTTGCAAAGAATGCATTAGACGGAGAGCTACAGTTTGCTAGATGGCTTCAGCTAAAGTGTCTTAATGTTTGAGTTTGCTAGAGAGCAACAGCCAAGAGGGTTTCAGAGATTTAGTTGGTTTGTTTATCAATTTGAAGCAGCAAGTTTTATTTGCTTGTATTATTAGAAGCATTTTATATGTATGTATTTGGTTGCAGCAATTTTTAAATTACTTGTAAGTTTGGAACTTGGTTTGGTTTTCTGTAATAGAAACCAAAGTGTTTAGCCTTGGCTAAAGAGGAGTTCTTATTTGTTCAGAAATGATAACTAAGACGAATTTGATTTCAAACCTTTAGGGTTTGAAGAAGTCTTTAAGTTTAATCATTTTATTCCCAAAGTGTTGGAAAACCAAGTTTGGAGGAAGTCTTTGGTTATAATCTGATTATTTCCAAAGTGTTTTGGTTTGAAAAAAGAAACCAAATTTTAGCATTAGTTAAAATATCTCTGATTTTTATTTAGAAATCATGGGCTCAGTTCCGGGAGTATCGGTTAACTTTCATGGGCTCAGTTCCGGGAGTACCGGTTAACGTTTATGAGTAGTGTAATTCTGGTAGCAAATTTTATTTGCTTGGAAATTGGTTTGTTATAACCTGGTTTATCCCCTGGAAATCTTAATTTTAAAATTGTTTCCTATGGATTAGGAGTCAACATGTTCTTGGTTGTTTTGTCAAAAGGTTAACTGGATTTTAAGTGGGACCGATGTGACCCCTCCAGTCCTCCTAGGAACATTCTTGACCATGTTCGATTCTAGGTTAAATGGTGAAACTAGTTTTGAATTAAATTTCCATCTGAGGGATTTTCTAAGGGTTAAGTTTAATTTCTGGAATCATAGAAGTGAAATTCTATTGTGATGCTTCAGAAATGGCTTTAAAAGATGACAAAAAGAAATATTGTTCCACCTGACAACCTTAGCCTTGCGAGATTCTTAAAGGAAGATCTTGAGAGATCAAGTATGATTAAAGGAAATCATAAGATTGCATGATAACATTTCTGAATTGATCAGAGGCAATTAGTATGGTATCCTTGTGTTATTTATAGCATTTATGATTGCTATGTAACTTTGCTTGAAAGCAAAGATGAAACAACCCGTTAGGGTGGGTGAATATAATTTTGAATTTTTAAATTCTAAATATATTCTTAAATTAGTGGCTCCTAGTGAGTACAATATCACTAATCACAAAGATAGAAAACTGGTGGTTCCTAGGAAGTGTTAGACCACTGGCTACACAGTTATGAGATTGTGGTTCCTAGTAGTGAACAGATTACTGATCACATGTCAAGACATGATGATTCCTAGTAGTAGAGAGGCTACTGGTCATATGTCAAAACATGATGATTCCTAGTAATGAAAGAGTTTATTGATCCTATGTCAGGATGTTGTGATTCCTAGTAGTAAAGTGACTATTGATCACAGGTTAAGACATTGTGATTCCTAGTAGTAGAAAGTCTACTGGCCACATGCTGAGAAATTAGTGATTTCTAGTGATAAGACTACTGGCCATGTTATGAAGTTCCGAATAGTAGACTATTGAACACTGGATTTGTGTTTCCTAATAGTAAGACTATTGGCTTCAGAGTAATAGGTTGGACCAAATATATTTGGGTGCCTAATTTGGTTGATGACATTCTGGGAATGTATTTACTGTGATATGATTTTGAGAGTTTCATAATCATTGGGACACAAGGATTTGTTTAAGACTTTGTATAAATTCTACAAAGAAGACTTAATTATCCGACTCCGAATTGAGGAGGATAATAGAAAGAAATGAGGGGGTACCTCTTCAGTAAATGCCAATGTCATTGAGCATGGAAAATTTTCTGGAATAAGGAAGAAGCCCCCCTTGAACGAAGTCCTGTATATTCCGGACTTTCGCATGGTTTTTAAGTCCGACAAGGTCATTCTGACGAAACACAAGTGTGAAACTTATGTTGAAGTGAAGTGGACATGATCCCGTATGAGTTATGGAAAGGCGTTAAGCCTTCTTATAAATTCTTACAAATGTGGGGGTGTCATGCAAAAGGTGGGAATACCTAAACCCAAGAGGGTCAGGATAAGTCTAAAAATTCGTTGACTGTGTATTCAACGGTTGTGCACAATATAGCAGTGCATATCGATTTCTTGTGGTTCAATCCGCTATTCCAGATATACACAAGAATACTATCATGGAATCAAGAAATGTATCTTTCTTTGAAAATGTATTTCCGTGTCGTCTCCAAGAAGGGATTCAGAGTTCCATGAAAGAGGTTGAAGGTGACAATGATCACATAGCTAATCAAACAAATGATCACTTGCGTGATCAAGTTGATGATCAAGCTGAAGATGTAGATGACCTAAGAAGGAGTAAGAGGGCTAGGACAGCAAAGTCCTTTGGTCCCGATTTTTTGACTTATATGTTAGAGAGAGAACCTCGAACTTTCCATGAAGCTGTGATTTCTCCTGAGAGTCCTTTATGGAAATAAGCGATCAAAAGTGAGATTGACTCCATCTTACAGAACCACACCTGGGAGTTGGTAGATTTACCTCCAGGTTGCAAGCCTTTAGGCTACAAATGGATTTTTAAAAGAAAGATGAAGGCCGATGAGTCAATTGACAAGTATAAGGCGAGGCACGTTATCAAAGGGTACAGGCAACGAGAAGGCCTGGATTACTTTGATACGTACTCACTTGTTACTAGGATAACATCCATTCGGATGGTGATTGCAATTGCTGCTTTGCGCAATCTAGAAATTTACCAGATGGATGTAAAGACAACTTTCTTAAATGGAGATTTGAATGAAGAAATCTACATGGAGCAACCCGAGGGGTTTTCAACTCCAGGACAAAGTAAGAAAGTCTGTAAGCTTGTCAAATCTTTTTATGGTTTGAAGCAAGCGCCTAAACAATGGCATGAAAAGTTTGACAACATAATGTTGTCAAGTGGGTTTAGAATCAATGTGACATGTGTGTTTATGTCAAAGATACTAACAGAGGTTATGTCATTGTGTGTCTATATGTTGATGATATGCTCATTATAGGTAGTAACGATGAAATGATTAAAACTACCAAGAAGTTGTTAAATTCTAAGTTTGACATGAAAGATATGGGCCTTGTAGATGTTATTCTAGGTATTAAGATTACCAGAACATCTAGTGGAATTGTACTTTCTCAGTCTCACTATGTTGAGAAGATACTTGAGAAATTTAGTAAATCAGATACAAGTGTGTCTAGGACACCAGTAGACGTCAGTCTACACTTGACCACGAATAATGATGAGAGTGTCTCTCAGCTAGAATATTCTAGGGTCATTGGTAGTTTGATGTATCTGATAAGCTATACAAGGCCGGATATAGCCTACTTTGTTAGCAGACTTAGTAGATACACAAGTAATCCCGATGCTTCTCATTGGAAGGGCATTGTGTGGGTGTTAAGGTATTTACGCTACACTCGGGATTATGGGCTGCATTATACTCGATATCCAGCGGTGCTTGAAGGCTATAGTGATGCAAATTAGAGATCAGATATGAAGGACTCAAAGTCCACTAGTGAATATGTGTTCACTCTTGGTGGGGCAGCCGTGTCTTGGAAATCTTCCAAGCAAATGTGTATATCTAGATCAACGATGGAATCAGAGTTTATTGCTTTTGATAAAGCAGCGAGAAAAGCTGAATGGCTTCGCCATTTCATTGAAGATTTTCCGCGTTGGTCTAAACTTGTGCTGCTATTTGTATTCATTGTGATATCTACAATTGGTAGGGCACAAAGTAATATGTATAATGGAAAGTTTAGACATATTCGTCGTAGACATAATTCCATACGACAACTACTCTCGAATGGAGTTGTCTCTATAGACTATGTAAAGTCTAAAGGACAACATTGCAGATCTGCTAACCAAAGGGTTAAATCGAGTGTTAGTCAAAACGTCGTCAAAAGGAATGGGGTTGAGGCCTTTGGAAGTTACCGGAATGGAAACCCAACCTAGTTGACTGGAGATCCCAAGATCTAGGTTTAATGGGACAACCTAATTGCGTGTAACGGTGGTATGTCACTGAGGAGGTTAAACCTCCAGCCATTCCTTCTATCAGTGATACCTGCAAGTGTAGAGGTTAAGCTGAGCTTTTAATGACTCTAGTGTGTTAAGCTGTTGAGCTGAGTATAGCAGGATACTCAAGTAGAGTCACCTATGTGAGTGTGAAGTGGGGCCGCTTCTAGAAGAATTGGGCAGGCCAAGATTCTTTGAAACCACTCGCTGAACCAGGCTAGTGTCTAGGGCCACACAGGGCACACCAGTGAGAACAGAATGGTGGTAGGAGTAATTCTCGTGTGAGATCTATTGTTTCAGTTTACATAAATGACAGAGCAGTTCAAGATGTCATATTCACTGATCAGCTAATAAAGTCGATAGGTTTTCACTGGGAGAGGTTCAAAGCCAAAAGCTACATTCTCTGATGTCGAGGTTAATTCGTTGTACTCTCTCTCCGAGTCATTATTGTTGAACGGTGTCCGTTTGTTGAGCCATTCGGTCAATTTTTATTCATGTGGGGGATTGTTGGAAAAAATGGTTTTTTTGTGACTTTAATTAAATATTAAAGTGGGTCCCAACCATCTATTGTGTTGGGTCCAAGTGGGTCTAGATACTTTGCATTGAGATCTTTTTTGGTGACTTTAATTAAATATTAAAGTGGGTCCCAACCATCTATTGTGTTGGGTCCAAGTAGGTCTAGATACTTTGCATTGAGATCTTTATACCACAAATAGAATGGCCAAAAACCATTGAGATTTGAATGAGAAATTGCCTCATGAAATTAGCTTCATGAAAAAAGGTAATGAGGTTTGTAACTCCTGCATTAATGGGGTTTGTAACTCCTGCATTAATGGGGTTTGTAACTCCTGTCTTTATTGCAGAGGTTAATGGTGCATTATGACCAGCCATAAAGGCTGGAGGCTCTTCCTCTCTCCCTTATACATGTATAAATTAAGACCCTCCTATCAAGTCTCAAACACAGAAATTTTTGCTTCCATTTTACAAGTCAGTTTGCCTGAAAGTTCTTACAAGGAGAGAAGTCTTGCCCTTTGTTTTTGTTAAGCTAAGCTAGACAGAGAGTGCTTCTGCCGTAGCTGGTTTTGATCGTCGTATCCTGGGAGACAGACGCCGGGATTCCTCAAGCACTCGACCGGTGAAGCGGCGAAATCTGTTTTAAGAAAACTGCTTCCGTGCAGGTTTCGGTTTCGTCTCTTTACCCTTTTGTTGTTTTGTGTATTTCTGTTGAAATTTAGTTGTAATTATCAACATATGTTCTTGGTATATAATTTGATTTCTTCATAAATCTATTTATTTAATTTCAAAATATGAACAACACTATTGAATAATAAATCCACTTGATAGGACCTATATCTAAATCCCCCAAATATTTATTACAATCACTCAAATGGTAGTGGGATAAGGGTAAATTATGTTGATTTCTCTATAAATTTTTAGAAGGGGTGTTTTGAGAAATTGATAAAAAGTTAATTTTTTTTGACTTTTTTAATTTATTTTGTTTTTTTATAAATAAGTTATGTGAAAGGTGATGTGATCCAAAATTAATAAAAAATTAAAAGCTGACTTTTTACGAATTTCTCAAAAGAGCACATACTACGTGGTATAAATTTAACTATTTGTAATTAATTCTTTGAAAATTTTAACTTGCATAACACTTTATTATTTTTTTTGTCATAAATTTGTTAAATAATATTACTATTTATTTTACATTTAAATAGATATTGTATCTTGTATATTTTTTTAAAATTTTCATACTTGCATTAATTTTGATCTTTTTTATTTTACTAAAAAAAAAATCAATATAATTATATCAAAATCATAAAATTTATTATATATATTTTTTAAATTTCAAAGGAGATCAATATAATTTATTTAAAAATAAAATACAAAATTATTTCTTAAGTCCAAAATGGTCACTCCGATTTTGTGTACACAACTGGTTAACTATAAAAGCTTATCATTTTTTTTGTAAGGTTAGTATATTTATTAAGGGTAAATTATAAATATACCTTTTGAGATTTGTTTAAATTACAAATTATTTCATGTGATTTGAAAAATTATAAATATCTCATTGTCAAAATTTTTTATTTAATAGAATTAACTAAAAAAGAAAATTCATAATTGTTCTTCTATATAATAATAAAATTATTTAAATTATTAATTGAAATATGTTTGTAACATCATTAAAACTGTTAATTGATTTTATGATTTATTAATAAAAGGACAATTTGTTATGAAATTAGAAATTTAAGGGGATGAAATGTAATTTTCAAAATTACAGATGTAATTCGTATCTTAGTCAAATTTTAAGAAGTGTATTTATAATTTATCCATTTATTAAATATAAAATTTATATATTTAAATAATTATATTTTGTGTATTAGTCCTATGCAAATTAATTAATTTTTTCAAACGTCCAACGCTTGGGAGATACGTGAAATGTGTGCGGTCGAATAGCCGCAAAGCCCTATTTGGGACCTATTTTGTAATCGACCCCGCTACGTAGCTCGAGACTGTGGCTCGAGACTGTGGCTCGACACCAAAACGACGTCGTTTTGGTTTCGAAAACGACGTCGTTTTGGTGTTTTTTTTTTTCGGTTTTCGTTTGGAAGAAGAAGAAGAAGAAGAAGAAGGAGGGAGAAGAAGAGAAGGGAGGAGGAGAGGGGAAGGAGAGGAGGAGGAGGAGGGCCATAATCTGGCTGGAGGAGGAGGCGAGGCGGCGGTGGCGGTGGCGATGGCGGTGGCGGTGCGACGATCGGCGAGGCAGCTGACGAACGAGGCGAAACGAGGAGCGACTCTGGCGGGGCTGCGACGTCGGGGTGGGAGGCTGACGACGCCAGGTGGGAGAGGCTGCGCGACGGTGAGCCCTCTTCTCCTCTTCTCCTCTTCTCCCTCTCTCCTCTCTTCTCCCTCTCTCCTCTCTCGAGCCATTTCTCGAGCCACTCTCTCGAGCTCTCAAACATTTCCGTTTTGTAATTAAAATAGTTAATAAAGAAAAAAATAAATTAAAATAAATAAGATATTATATTCAAATTATAATTATTTTTTTTTTAGAAAATTATTTAGAAGTCCTATTAGGGAGACTTATGCTACATATGGTCCTACTAAAAAATTTATGTTCCCATAAGTCCTATGAGAAGTTTGTTGACACATTTACCCTCAATATTAGTTGTTAATATCATAAATTAGTAATAAAACCATATGTAGAAAATTGATATAAACGTAACGTAACGTGACACCTACATAAACGTAACGTGATACCTATATAAACGTAACGTGACATATCTACATAAACGTAACGTGATACCAATATGAACGTAATGTGACACCTACATAAACGTAACATAACGTGACACCTATATAAACGTAATGTGACATTTACATAAACGTAACGTAATGTGTCACGTTACGTTTCGCAAACTTAATAATTTTTTATTTTTTTAATCCGTTTGTTTTGAAATAGATATATAATCTTAATATATTTTTATTTTGTATTATTAATTGTAAAATTTAAAAAATTATTTCTTTTTTGAATTTTTTTTATTTTTTTTTTATATAGAAAAATCAAAGAAAACATAGGCATTTAAAGAAAAAAAAAATCATTATAACAAAAACGAAATCAAATATCTTCTGCAATCAGTGTTCAAAACCTACTCCACAGCATCAGAAACGGATGTTTGTTTACTACACAAACAAGCATAGTTAAAGACTTTCAATTGAGATCTCCATTGTTAATCTCTTCATCGAGTCCGACAAGGCCAACATGGACATTGAGACCTTTTACGACAGCATTCTTGCTGCCATCGTTGTTGGCGAAGGCGAGGTCGCCCCGGTTGGAGCTTCGATTGGTTTGTTAGCCGAGTCCCAAGACGAAATCGCCGAAGCCAAAGCCGCCACTTCCTCTTCTCATTCCGCTCCTTCTGCTCCTCCTCCTCCGCCGCCATCACGCCTCCGTCGCCTCGGAAGATTGTGGTGACACCGTTCGCGAAGAAGCTTGCGAAGCAACACAAGATTGATATCAATTCGGTGGTTGGGAGTGAGAGAGAGAGAGAGCGAGAGAGGGAAGGTGTGAAAATGGGGGGTAAAAAGATTAGGATCTTGTGGAATACATTCTTATGAAAATAGGACTTGAGACTCTATAAGAAATTACACAGGACTTAGCCTAGCATAAGATTTTGAAAAATGACTTATAAATAAGTCTTCTTTTTTTTTTGTACAATTATCAAATTAATAAAAATTATTGATTGGTGCAAGAAGCCAAGTGGCCATCCCCCTCACTCACCAATCATAATTCATCATGTTCCAATCCAAATTCGTAAACTTTACTCTTTTCACTAATCAAAATATCATTGGATATTACGTGGCGGTACCCAGAGACCATCCAATAACTTATCCAAATTAACTCCAAAAAAAAATTCAATTATCATTTCGAACACAATTTTATTAATCATATTAAGATATTTAAATAACAAAAAAAAAAACTAATAAAATTGATAATTCCCAAACCGATGGTAAAAAATGAGTTTCCATAATTATTAGGTGTTGGCTGCCTTGTAGTAATACTCTCATCAATCTTTAAATACCCTTATTGTTTTGAAAAATTATTTGATGATTTAGGAATTTAATCACTAAATACAAAAGTAAAAATTTTATTATCCCCATCCATCACAACACACTTAAAACACGGCATGGCCATACATGTATGACCACCCAACATCTCAGCGATTACTCATCATCCAACACGAATCTATAACTAATTACTAATGTACAAAAACTACCAAATAACTTCTCTCATATATGTCACAGACGCACACCACTGACTGTAGCTGGAGTGGGACCCAGAGGCGTCGCTCCTGGTTTTCGGGAAATTTTCCTCAAAATTCCATAAAGAAATAATAAATAAATGTATACGCACCAATTAACATATTAATTAATGTATTAATAGGTAATGTAATATAATTTTAAAAAATTTAAATCCTTATAAGTTATATAATAGATGGGATTTATAATTTCAAAATAATAATATTTTAATATATATTAGGGTAATGCTATAGTGTGCAACTTACATCTTACACTTTTTTGTGTTCACTTACACCTTACACTTATACTTTTTTTACCTTGCACTTACACCTTTTGTGTAAGTGGCACATGGTGTGCAACTTATACATTTCATTTATACCTTCCACTTACACTTATATATTACACTTACACCTTACACTTACACCTTTTGTGTTAGTGGCATATGGTGTGCAACCCACTTACACCTTTTATGGGTTGCACACCTAAGAAAACTCCTATATATTAATACATTAATTAAGATATATAACATTGTTAAAAAATAAAAATAAAAAACTAGTCTTGGATGTGGAATCGTAAAAACGGTGACCGGTTTCAGGTATTGCATATATAGTATGCATTTGTTTATTTATGTGGCTGGGGGAACTGTCTGTGGGCGCACTACACGACTGATGGGCCACCAGTTTTTCTCTGAAAGTCGCGTCTCATCTGTCATGCTTATCCCCATATCTCAGGACGGCTCTCTCACCCACATTATTTTCTGAAAAATGAGGTAGGGCTCCAGTTCACGTTTTATTTATTTTATTTTTCTGGTAAATTTATTATTTTAATGCCATTGATGAATTTTAGAACACTTGACTCATATGTTTAATTTTAAAAATTTTGAGGTTAAAAGGATAAAATAATTTGAAATTTTATATTATTTTTACTTATTTATCTATTTATCTACCGTTTATCAATCTATGATTAATGAGTCATTTCACATATTAAAAATAAACATTAAACTATATCAGAATAATAGTAAATTTAGGTATCGATTTACAAGGATAAACGAAAAATTAAACTAATTTAATTATTAAATTTTTAAATTAATTTTAATAAAAGAGATGATTGTTCATAATCTAATGATAATTAAATTAAACAAAACGAATAATGGAATAATTATAAATAAATATGAAATCATCGATTTTGAAAAAAATCTAGGGTAATGAATTTACTACTAGTTACGTAAATACAATTTCAATTTGAAAATCAATTATGTTACGGTTCAAACCAAATAATATTTCGCAATTACAAGTTCAAAGTATTGATCAAGAAAATTAACACATTCAATATATATGCACAAACCATCTCAAGTAGTACGAGTCGTTTACTCTAAATTAGGGTAGCAACACGACTCGTCCCTCGTAATATGGCTTGTCTCATACCTTGAACATGAAAGCACAAAAAACATTGCATAGGAAGCATTCAACAATCACAAAAAGAAGAATACTTGAAAAAATGATGGAAAATTATATTAGAAAATTTTTTGAGAACCATACAACTATTCAAACAAAACCAAAAAGAAAACCTATATACTTGGCTAGGGTTTCATCAAAACTCTAGAAAGATGAGCCTAGTCACTCATAGAGGAGTGGAAAAAAGTAGAAGAAGAAGAAGCCTCCATGAAATTATCCTTGAAGCTTGAGAATCTTTTCTCTTCAAACCCTAGCCTCTTCTTTTCCTTAAAATATTTTTGACACCTAAGTGCAGCCTCTTTTCTTCTTTTTATTCCTAACAGAACAGGCTTGAATTTTTGCACACGCAACCTTAGGTGGGCCGCTCGAGCGACCCTAATTTTCGCTCGAGCGGTGGTGGGTTGCACGTGCGATGAGGTAACGGGTTGGGAATTTTTACTACTCGCACGAAGAATATGCTTTGCATTACTTTTTGCTTGAATTTGCGTGTTACCTGCCAAATCTGTACAAGTATACAAAACACATCATCTTCACCAAATAAACAAAATTCAAAAACTATAAATGTAACTTAAGCAACCTTAATGTGGTATCTTTCACCCTACATCAATAATCTATCTATATTATTTACATGTCTAAGTATCATTTATCTGTCCACATGTTATTTTTTTCTTTTTTTAGTTAATCTGTTTATTTGTTCATATCACCACCAATCGCCAGCAAATGAATTTTCCGATGCCAATGGTGTGGGCTGGGGATGGCCCTATTGTGATATGACGGTTGTAGGATTAAAAAAATATATGGGTAAATTATAATTTAACCCCTTGTAGTTTGCCTTAAAAACACGGAACCCCTCTATGGTTTCATTTGTGACACTTAAACCCCCTATTCTTCATACTATAGCGCAATATCCGACGGACGTAGCAGAAGTTGTAAAAAGTCATAACTGCCCCTAGATATTTTACATCCCTCAGTCGTTTCATTTCAGTTGACTAATACCAGTATTCGCATCTCTATCTTCTCTCTTTTTCTCTCTCTCTCTTTCTCTATCTTCTCTTTCACCGTGGTTAATTGGATTGAACTAAGGTTTCATCATCGATTTCATTATCATATTGCGAACGCCATTACTAGTTTAGATATGTGTTGTTTACCCTAATTTATTTGGGTCGTTAGATGTTGATTTTCCCTAATTTTGATTCATAACTGAGTGTGTGTTGACTTCGATTTACAAAATTTGTAATGTTTTATGCATGATATGCTCGTATTGCTTTAATTTTTGGGGATTGTGGTTAAAGTGGGGGGAGGGGGGGAAGGGGGGATTTTTTTATTCACATATTTGTTTTTGTATACTTTAGTTTTCTGTATTCATACATTTTATTACTTTATTTTTTTGGGATGTTAGTTAAAGTGGAGTGGGGTGGGGTGGGGTGGGGTAGGGTATAGAGGTTCATAAACAACAGGTATTTTTTTATGATGTTAACCTTGGGTTTTTTTTATGATGTTGACTTTTTAGATAGGGTATTCTGTTCATATATTCTATTTATAATTGTATTCATTTATTCCATTCATATATTTTGTTTCTGTTTATAGATTTTGTAATTTTTCATGCATGCCATGCTTGTATTGGTGTAATGTTTTTGAATTTTGGTGAATGTGGGGTATAGTTTGTTGTGATCCCAAGGGGATTTGAATATGAATTAAATAGTGTGGTCCAAGGATTATGATTGTTGTTATGTGGTCCCAATGAGTTTGAGTTTTGTAATGTAATATTGTGAAGTTTTATTGTTTTCTGCAGTGATGTAAAAAAAAAAAAAAAAAAAGATTTTTGAGATCAACTATAATGGGTACTTCAATAAGCCTCCTAAGAGCATCTCCAACCCACTAGGCATATAATGCTTGTTAGTCAAAATGCCTAATGTGACTCACTTTTTTCAACTCCAATGCACTAGGCATATGATTAGGCATTTTGGCTCAGCTCACATTCACTAGCTACATGTAGCTAGCCTTCAAAGCTAGGCAAAATGTATTTAATCATTAGAATTATTTCCCTCCATCTTTATTGCTGACGTGACATTCTATAAAGTTAATAGTATTTGGATGAATAGCTAAAATAAAGAGTATGGTTAGAGTAGAAACATAAAACAGTTGACATGTAAAATAAAATGAATACTTTATAGTAATGTTTACATAGGTAAAATGTCTACTACCGTTAGAGATGCTCTAATATTGGTTATAAACAAGAGAAAGTGGAATACATATCTGATGTTGATCCTAACAAATTGTCTTTTATTGAGATTCATACCATCTTGAGGGAGATGAAAATAGATGGCTATAATACTTCTGTTTTGTGGTATAGGAAACCTAGAAAAACTTTGGATGATGGATTGACAATAATTGAAGAAGATGTTGATATATATACCATGATATATTATTATGAGGGTTTAGATGTGATTCCATTATTTGTGGAGAAGGGTCAAGAACCATTACAAGTGATAAGTCTAAAAGGGAAACATTTGGTACCCCCAAGAGTACCAGTTATTGCTAAGCAGGCACTGAATTGGCATGAGATGGAAAATATAAGTGAAGAAGAGATGGATTGTGGAGATGGAGTACAAGATGTAGGTGATGAGGAAATGCATAATGGAAATGGGGATGAAGGAGTAGAGATGAAAATGTCAAAGATGAGGAAAGGGATAATACAGCTTGGGATGAAGAAGATAGTGATGATCCTAATTACATTGATGATAGGAATGATGATAGTGGTTCAGAAGATGAAGACCATGAAAGTGATGAACCTGGCTGGTTGAATGAGGGTTTAGAGAGACCAGAAGATGATGATATTTTCTCACTAAGGGAGACTGTAAAGAAAAGAAAGAGGCAACCTCCTTCATGTGATCAAGGGGCAGATGAAGGGTGGTATTCTGATCCTGAGGATGAAGATTTACATAGTGTATATAACTCATCAGATGAGGAATGTGAAGATAAATATCCTGAGTTCATTGAGGAAGTAGATATGAAGAAGCCATAACTCAAACTTAGCATGAAGTTTGCCACCCCTCAAATTTTTAGAAAGGCAATAAAAGAGTGGAATATCCAACATGGTTAGGACATAAAGTACATCTGGAATGACAAATCTAGGATTACTGTAGTGTGCATGCATAGATGTGGATGGAGATTGCATGCTTCTCCCATGCAAGGTAAAAGAACTTTTCAAATAAAATCATTCCAGCCAAAACATGCATGTAGAAGGTTATATAATTGGCCCTAACATCAAAGTTGGGCCTATGCAAAAGACAATTTGGAGGGAGTTAATGGTTGATGTTAGTAGACCTCAATTGTATAGGGCTAAAAAGAAAGCAAGAGAAGTTATTGAAGGGGATCAAAGGGTCCAATATGCAAAGGTGTATGATTATTGTGAAACAGTGAGGCTGCATAATCCTAACAGTGTAATGCAAGTAGTGGTGGATAAGCCCAATGAAGACATGCTTAGGCCTAACTTAGAATTACCCCAAGTTTCCAGAGGTTATATGTTAGGTTTGCAGCCCTTAGAACAAGATTTGTTAGAGGATGCAGGCCCATTATAAGATTGGATGGGTGTCATTTGAAAGGAATCTATGGTGGACAATTATTATGTGCACTTGAAAGGGATGGAAACAATAACCATTTTCCAATTTCATGGGCAGCTGTTGAGGCAGAAAGTAAAGATTATTGAGTGTGGTTTTTAAGGAAACTCATGGATGATATTGGTAGTGCTGATGACATGGGATGGGTCTTTATTTCTGACAGACAGAAGGGGTTTGGTACCTGCATTTGAGGAGGTAATACCAAATGTAATAGGTTCTGTATGAGGCATATTTACTCAAATTTCAGAGCAAAGTTCAAAGGGATTGAATTGAGGGACCTATTGTGGAAGACAGCTGCAGCTGGGACTGTGAGGGAATTTGAATTTCACATGAACAAGTTGAAGGAAATGGATTCAGAAGAGAAAGCATACAAGTGGCTAAGGAAGATAGATCTTGCTTTATGGACTAGGTCCCATTTCAGCCCAAGAAATAGGTGTGATACATTGGTGAACAACATGTGTGAGTCATTCAATAACAACATCTTGAAAGCTAGGACAAACCCATAATCGATGCTTGAATGGATTAGATAGAGAGTAATGCAGGATTCAATCAAGAAGGAACGGATGGAAAAATACACCGTGAAATTTGTCCCAACATTGTCAAAGATTTGAAAGCACTGAAGGTGAAAGCTAGGAATTGTTTTGCAACCTATTGTGGTAACAGAAAATTTGAAGTAGATTATGGTGATACCACACATATAGTTGATTTGGAGGAAAGGAAATGCAGTTGTAGGATTTGGGATTTGCCTGGAATACCTTGTAAACATGCAGTAAGTTTCATATATGTTAAAAGAGAGAAGCTAGAGGACTATGTGCACCCTTGTTAAAGTAAGCAACATTATCTTGTAGCCTATAACTCAATGATTCACCCTGTTCCAGGCCAACATAATTGGGTTGAAATAGGATTTCCAACAGTGGCTCCTCCATTATACAAAAAGCAGTCTGGAAGACCACCAAAAATAAGAAAAAAGGGTATAGATGAGCCAAGAAACCCTATCAGAGTTTCAAGGCAGAATAGGTTCATGGGTTGTGCTAGATGCCTTCAGAAAAGTCACAACCAAAGGTCTTGTAAGGATCCTGTCCATCCCAAGTCCAGGCTTTTTAAGCAAAAAAGAAGTAAATGAAGAAATCCACCTTCAAAGAATAAAGAATAAAGATCTCAAATAACCTGAACCTCCAATTTCATTTCATTTTGCAATACATTCTACAACAATTTCATTTCATTTCATTTTGTAACCTGAATCTCCAATTTCAAATCGTTGCAGCCTAGAAGAAAGCTCCCTAGTAGGAGGGACAACACATCCATATCTCAAGTAAGATTTGTCCACTTTGCAAACTTGTTACATCATTGCAGCCCAGTTCTATTGTTGATTTGCATACTTGTTACATCATTGCAGCCCATTAGAGTTGGCCAAACATTTGAAGAATTTCCAAGTGTGAGAGACAACACATCAGCATCTCAGGTAAGCTCTCTTTTCTATGGGTATCATTCGATTTTTGACATAGTTGACAACATATAATTGCTTACTTGGACCATTATCATTGTAGCCCATTAGAGTTCAATACAGTTTTCCAGAATTTGATAACTCATCATCTCAGGTATACTCAAATTTCATTTGTAAGTTCATATGCTTTTTACACATAACTTATAACATTTGATTGCATACTTGTTAAATCATTACAACCCAGGATTACTGAAGTTGGCCAAAATTCTCCACATTTCCCAACACATCTTCATCTCAGGTAAACTTTATCTCTCTCTTCTATGCAACTTTATTTGCTTTTATAGTATTCCACAAAATGTAATTGGATACTTGTGTGTGTTGTAGCCCACTAGTTATAGCAGATAAAGGGGTAAAAAAGTTGGAGATGGTAGGGTTATATCCAGATTTGCATGGGGAGGTAGCTTCATAACAAGAGGTAGAGGAGCAGGTGGGTCTGCAAAAGCTATAATTCAAAGGCAAACTGACAAAGGCAAAGGCAAAGCATGATGAACTAGGCATCTGTTTTTGTGTTTTGAGCCAGCTTTTGTTGTGTTTTGAGTACTTTTCAACTTGTTAAATCATTAACTGGGTTGTACCAATTTGTTTTTGAATTTGAAATTGGCTAGTAAACGATAATATCTTAGTTTACTATGTTTTGAGAAGCCTATCAGGTTGAATTATGGCTTGTATTAAAGTACTGTGAGTTGAATTATACAATTCTGAGTTGATATTTACACATTATTTGCTTGCTGAAATTGTTTACTTGCTGAAATTGTTTATTAATACACATGTTTACTTGCTGAAATTGTTTTGTATGAAGAATGTTTGAAATAGGGGAACAATGGGAACCAACATGTTTCGATTCTTTAATGTTCTTGAAAGATGTATTCAACAATTTTATTGCATTTCTTTGATTCATTAGATGCTTACATTTCATGACCCAAAACATTCTTTCATTATAATTGCTTCACAGACCATTGTACACCTTCATTCTTTTACCTTCACTATATTTTTCATCTCTCAAACTCTATGGCTCAATAACAACCCATTTTTCTTCCCTCCAACTAGCTTCACCTAGAAAATTGTTATGGAAAAAAAAAAAACCTATATACCAAATAGAGCTTTACAAAACATTTTCTCCCTTCTACGATTTCTTGCTAGTTCCTTCTCCAACTTGTTCATCTTTGCAACCATCTTTGGTAACACCTCCCTCCCGCGTTGGCACCTAGGTGGATCAACCCATTCAAAGTAGCCACAAGTTGCATCAACCTATAACAAAAAAATATGAATCCACAAATTCCTTTTCAAACAAAATTCAATCTTTTTTTCCAAAAAGAAAAAAAAATAGTTTTGCTTACCCCATATCTTACACAATCATAAAATCTTCTACCCATATTTCCAGATGTCATTGAAGTCTTCACAAGGAATCTCTCTCCACAATAACATAGTCTTGGAGCATTTGTCCTTAACTGTCCACTTTCGGAAGCAGATGAAGAAGCCATTCAACAATAATCTTCAAAATCTTTAATCTGGGCAGCTTTTGGAAAATTTGGGCAAATTTCAGTTTAGGGTTATGTTGTTAGGGTCTTGATTTGTGTATATATATGGCAATAAGAGTGTTTTGGTCATTTACCATATGTTTTTGGGCCAGAAAAACTGTTTCAATCACCATTCATGCTCGTGTAACACACGCACTGTTTAAACAAACAGTTCCGTCGGATATTGCACTATGGTATGAACTATAGGGGGTTTAAGTGTTACAAATGAAACTATAGGGGGGTTTCGTTTTTTTTAGGCAAACTACAGGGGGTTAAATTATAATTCACCCAAAAAATATATTTAAATAATAATTTGTAGTTCTTGTCAAATAGTTTTATTAATTATGTTCTTATTTATATAAAAGATCAATCTGTTGGAAAATTGGTTTATATATAAGGCATATTTTGGGCCGACTTTGAGCCCAAAAATTGAGTGGGGCCCAAACGTTGTTTGGGGTGGGTCCGAAGAGGTGGAGACAGAACGTCAAAAACCATTTATGAGTGAATAGGAAGTTGACGTCGATTTTGGGTCTAACATTAATTTTTATTTAGATAAAATTCATTTGAATTTTTTCAATAAAAATTATTGTGGGAATTTAATTTAATTCTAAAGTTCAAATTTTGGGTTCCTAAGTAAATTCTTAAAATTTGTATCTCTTTCTTTATTTATTAAACTATTTCAATAGTTTAATATATATTAACTAGTTTAATTAAATAAATAAAAGTTCCCAACAGTTCCACTAACGGAACAATTTTCAATTGTTTGAAAATTTGGTCCAACGGTCAAATTTTGTTTGATTTAAAGAAGTGCACCTGTTCGGATTCCTAATTGCACCTGTTGACCATTTTCATACCTGTTCGGACCACAGGTTTGGTCTATAAATAAGAGCCTTATTCCATCAGTCTCTGAATTGGAAAAAAAAAAACGATCTGAGGAAGTGAGTCTGCAAAAGTCCTTTTGCTATCCAATTTTCTTCTTCGCATTATTTATTCTTCATATTAGATTTAGGATAAATTAAAGAGAGTATTAGAACACAAGGTTTGGTTCGCCGAACAAATTATTTGGAGTACTACTACAATTTGTGAAGATCATTGTATCTTGGGAGATAGACGCCACTCAACCGTAAGTACCATAGCGGGGCGAATCTGTCTTAAGGACAGAGTGTCACACACTCGACTTGATCTTGATTTATTGATTCGGTTCAATAAAATAATTTCTTTAAGTTTATTTTATTTTGTTTGAATTATTTTTCAGTTTATTTTATTTACACAGAAGATTGTTCTAACAATCTTAAGACAGATTCGAATTATTCTGTTTACAGAATTTTTCGTTTGTTTCCCTTTTTCTTTCTTCGTAAATAATTTCGAAAGAAAATTATTTTCTGTGGATTTACAAAATAATATTCTAGTTGGAAAAATAAATAGTGATTATATACTATTTGACAGATAGTAGTAATATACTGTCTCTCTTCTTTGACAACAACTAGTAGTACGACATCATGGTGTCATTAACAATTCGAATATATTTTTGTGGAATTTTTTTAAATTAATTTTGGATTTTAGAAATTATTTTCTGAGTTTTCATTAATTAAAATTCTGTTTTAGTATTTTAATTTTTGAAGTGCTACTGAAATTAATTTTCTGTGTGGAATTAATTTGGTTAAATAAAATTTTATTTTATTTCCAAATTAATTGAAAAATAAAAGTTATATTTTTATTTATTTTATTTTATAGAATTTAATTTCTTGTGTGGAATTAATTTGGTTAAATAAAATTTTATTTTATTTCCAAATAAATTGAAAAATAAAAGTTATATTCTTATTTCTTTTATTTTACAGAATTTTATTTTCTGTGTGGAATTATTTTGATTAAATAAAATTTTATTTTATTTCCAAATTAATTGAAAAATAAAAGTTATAGTTTTTGTTTCTTTTATTTTCTGTATGGAATTAATTTGTTTAAATAAAATTTTATTTTATTTTCAAATTAATTGGAAAATAAAAGTTACATTCTTGTATCTTTTATTTTTACAGAATTTAATTCTGTGCATTTGATTTAATTTTCTGTATAGTGTAAATTCTAATTATAATTTTGTTTTATAAATTAGAATTGATGGCTACTAAAATAAATGCCCAAATAAGTACTACTGTGGTGGCTACGATTGCACCAACCCCCTCTCCTGTGATGACAGTACCGGTAAATCACGGTGAAAAGCCAGAGAAGTTCTCAGGAACTGACTTTAAAAGATGGCAACAGAAAATGTTGTTCTATCTTACAACTCTGAACCTGGCTCGTTTTCTCCGTAAAGATGCTCCTATCCTGAAAGAGGTTGAAACCGACCGGCAAGTGGTTGCTGCAGTTGATGCTTGGAAACATTCCGATTTCCTTTGCCGGAATTACGTCTTGAACGGACTTGACAACACATTATACAACGTCTACAGTCCAATCAAGACGGCAAAGGAACTTTGAGAATCGTTGGAGAAAAAGTACAAAACGGAAGATGCCAGCTCAAAGAAATTTGTGGTTGGCAGATTCCTAGATTTTGTAATGGTTGATTCAAAAACTGTGATCAGTCAAGCTCAAGATTTCCAACTCATTCTGCATAGCTTAAAGAAATTTGTGGTTGGCAGATTCCTAGATTTTGTAATGGTTGATTCAAAAACTGTGATCAGTCAAGCTCAAGATTTCCAACTCATTCTGCATGACATTCACGCAGAAGGTATGTCTCTCAGTGAATCCTTCCAAGTTGCAGCCTTAATTGAAAAATTACCAAAAGGCTGGAAGGAATTCAAGAACTACCTCAAACACAAGCGCAAATAAATTTCTATGGACGATTTAATTGTGCGTTTGAGGATTGAGGAGGACAATCGCAATTCTGAAACGAAAGTCTTCTGGAGAAAGTTCATCACGAGGCTCTAAAGGGAGGGAAAATAAAAAGTACAAGTTTAATGGCAAATGTTACATCTGTGACAAAGAGGGACATCGGGCCAAAGATTGTCGTAGCAAAGGCAAAAGCAAAAGAAGAACAAGCAAGAAGCCTGCTCAAACCCACATGATCAAAGTGGACAATATTTCCAATGGTGTCGAAGACATCAATTTTTCTGCAGTTGTTTCCGAGGCAAATCTTGTCGAAAATCCTAAAGAATGGTGGGTGGACACTGGTGCTACTCGCCATATTTGTGCCGACAAAAAGATGTTCACATCTTACTCTACAGTGGACAATGGTGAACAATTTTTTATGGACAACTCCTCAACTTCCAAAATTGAAGGATAAGAAAAGATTGTTCTCAAGATGACATCAGGAAAGGAACTCACTCTCAACAATGTGCTGCATGTACCGGACATTCGCAAGAATCTTGTTTCCGGATCTTTGTTGAATAAGAATGGGTTTAGGCTAGTATTTGAGAGTGATAAATTTGTACTTACTAAGAATGGGATGTATGTAAGAAAATGTTATATGTCTGATGGCCTTTTCAAGTTAAATGTAATGACTGTTGTACCCTCAGTTATTAATAATACTACATCTTCTTCTTACTTGCTTGAGTCTTCAAATTTATGGCATGGTAGACTAGGACATGTTAATTTTGGATCTTTGCATAGATTAATTAATATGAAATGTTTACCTAAATTTGACATTGATTCAAATCATAAATGTGAAATTTGTGTTGAGGCAAAATTATCTAAAACTCCTTTTCATTCAATTGAAAGAAGTACGGAACCACTTGAATTAATTCATAGTGACATTTGTGATTTGAAATCAATTCAAACCAGAGGTGGGAAAAAGTATGTAATCACTTTTATAGATAACTATACTAGATATAGTTATATTTATTTAATTCGAACCAAGGATGAAGCTTTGGAAACTTTCATTCAATATAAGAATGAAGTTGAAAATCAACTTGGTAAGAAAATCAAGAAACTTAGAAATGATAGAGGTGGTGAATATGAATCACCTTTTGGTGAATTTTGTAAAGAACATAGAATAATTCATCAAACTACTCCTCCTTACTCACCTCAGCAAAATGGAATTGCTGAAAGGAAAAATAGGACTTTAAAATAAATGATGAATGCCATGTTAATAAGTTCTGGATTACCTCAGAACTTGTGGGGGGAAGCAATACTTTCTGCTAATTATATTTTAAATAAAATATCCCAAAAGAAAGTGAATCAAACACCTTATGAATTGTGGCATGGAAGAGTACCATCCTACAAATACTTAAAAGTGTGGGGGTGTTTGGCTAAAGTGGCTATTCCTAGTCCTAAAAAGACTAAGATAGGTCCTAAGACCATTGATTGCATTTTCATTGGTTATGCCAATAATAGTAATGCATATCGGTTTTTGATTCATAAATAAGAACATACCGAAATGCATGTAAATACTATTATTGAGTCTCTAATGCATCTTTCTTTGAACATGCATTTCCAAAAAAGACTGGATAAGAGACTAGTACTAATAAAAGATCTTTTGATGCTATTACTAGTCAGGATCAAGAACATAATCAAGAACAAGAGTTAGATCAAAATGAGGAAGAGGAACTTAGGTGTAGTAAACGTGCTAGAACCTCAAAATCTTTTGGTCCAGATTTTCTAACATATTTGTTAGAAAATGAGCCTTTAACTTTTAAAGAGGTTATGTCCAGTCCTGAAGCTCCTTTATGGAAAGAAGCTGTCAACAGTGAAGTTGAATCCATCTTGCAAAATCACACTTGGAAATTAGTAGACTTGCCACCAGGTTGTAAACCTCTTGGGTACAAGTAGATTTTCAAAACAAAATTGAAAGCGGATGGATCAATTGACAAATATAAGGCAAGACTTGTAGTCAAAGGTTTTAGATAGAAAGAAGGTCTAGATTACTTTGACACATACTCACCGGTTACTAGAATAACATCTATTAGAATGCTAATTGCCATTGCATCTCTATACAATCTAGAAATTCATCAAATGGATGTGAAAACCGCTTTCTTAAATGGTGAGTTAAATGAAGAAATTTACATGGAACAACTGTATGGGTTTTCTGTTCCAGGAAAAGAAAAGAAAGTGTGTAAATTGGTTAAATCATTATATGGTTTAAAACAAGCGCCAAAGCAATGGCATGAGAAATTTGACAAGGCAATGATGTCAAATAGATTTAAAATTAATGAGTGTGACAAATGTGTTTATATTAAAAACACAGATAAGGGTTATGTCATTGTATATCTTTATGTAGATGATATGCTCATCATTGGTAGTAATAATGACATGATTAAAATTACCAAGAAAATGTTGAATAAACATTTTGTCATGAAGGACATAGGCATTGCTGATGTAATTCTTGGTATGAAAATTACCAAAACATCAAAAGGATATGCTTTGTCACAATCTCATTACATTGAGAACATGCTTGACAAATTCAGCAAAGATGATGATCATCTTGCTAAAACTCAGAGATGTTAATTTGTATCTTTCTAAGAATGTACAAGAAAGTATTTCTCAATTAGAGTATGCCCAAATTATTGGAAGCTTAATGTACTTGATGAACTGCACTCGCCCAGATATAGCTTATGCAGTAAGTAAATTAAGTAGATATACGAGTAACCAAGGAGTAGAACACTGGAAAGCAATTATCAGGGTTCTAAGATATCTTCTATTTACTCGTAACATTGGGCTGAATTATACTAGATATCTAGCAGTACTTGAAGGATACTGTGATGCAAATTGGATATCGGATACTAAAGACTCTAAGTCCACCAATGGGTATATCTTTACTCTTGGGGGGGGGGGGGGGCGGCTGTATCTTGGAAATCTTTCAAACAGACTTGTATTGCTAGGTCTACTATGGAATCTGAATTCATAGCTTTAGACAAAGCCGGGAAAGAGGCAGAATGGTTTCGCCACTTTCTTGAAGATATTCCAATATGGCCAAAACCGGTGCCTGCTATCTGCATACATTACGATAGTCAATCAGCTATAGGTAGGGCACAGAGTCATATGTATAACGGTAAGTCACGACACATTCGTTGTCGACATAACACTGTAAGACAACTACTTTCTAATGGAATTATTTCCATAGAATATGTTAAGTCTAAAGACAACATAGCGGATCCACTAACCAAAGGGTTAGCAAGAGAGTTAGTTGAGAATTCATCGAGGGGAATGGGACTTAAGCCTATTAAATAAGAGTTACCACAACGGCAACCCAACCTAGTTGACTGGAGATCCCAAGATCTAGGTTCAAAGGGACAACCGAGTTGTGAATGACTCTGAAAGATCACTGGGGAGTATAACTCCTACCCATTTCTTTGATGAAACAGTAATGTCTGCAGCATTAAAGGTAAAGTAAAATTTTAATGATTCTTATATCTAGGTAAACCTAGTGGAGTATGGTAGGATACTCTTCATAAGAATCACCTATGTGAGTGTGAACTGGGTCGGTTCTATGAGATTTGTGAAGGGCTATAATTCTCTAGAGCACTCATGAAAGACCAGGTTGTTCAAGACCAAAATGAACACAATAGTGAGAACTAAACTGTGTCTGGGAATATACTGTGTGAGTTCTATTATCTTGGTTTATACAAACGGTTGAACAGTTCAAGACATCATGTTCACTGGTTCGCTAGTAAATCCGATAGAGTCTCACAAGGAAAGGTTCAAAGCCAAAAGCTACCTATCTTTTGCAGAATATTTCCAATTTCTATACTCTCTGTAATAGATCATGTTGTTGCATTTTCTCTCCGTCAAATTCCATTCATGTGGGGGATTGTTGGAAAATTGGTTTATATATAAGGCATATTTTGGGCCGACTTTGAGCCCAAAAATTGAGTGGGCCCCAAACGTTGTTTGGGGTGGGTCCGAAGAGGTGGAGACAAAACGTCAAAAATCATTTATGAGTGAATGGGAAGTGGACGTCGGTTTCAGGTCTAACATTAATTTTTATTTAGACAAAATTCATTTGAATTTTTTCAATAAAAATTATTATGGGAATTTAATTTAATTCTAAAGTTCAAATTTTGGGTTCCTAAGTAAATTCCTAAAATTTGTATCTCTTCCTTTATTTATTAAACTATTTCAATAGTTTAATATATATATATATATATATTTTTTTTAAATAGTTTAATTAAATAAATAAAAGTTCCCAACAGTTCCACTAACGGAACAATTTTCAATTGTTTGAAAATTTGGTCCAACGGTCAAATTTTGTTTGATTTAAAGAAGTGCACCTGTTCGAATTCCTAATTGCACCTGTTGACCATTTTCATACCTGTTCGGACCACAGGTTTGGTCAATAAATAAGAGCCTTATTCCATCGGTCCTCGAATCAAAAAAAAACGATTCGAGGAAGTGAGTCTCAAAAGTCCTTTTGTCCAATTTTCTTCTTCGCATTATTTACTCTTCATATTAGATTTAGGATAAATTAAAGAGAATATTAGAACACAAGGTTTGGTTCACCGAACAAATTGTTTGGAGTACTATTACAATTTGTGAAGATCATTGTATCCTGAGAGATAGACGCCACTCAACCGTAAGTACCATAGCGGGTTAATTGCTTAGACAGAGTGTCACACACTCGACTTGATCTTGATTTATTGATTCGGTTCAATAAAATAATTTCTGTAAGTTTATTTTATTTTGTTTGAATTATTTTTGAGTTTATTTTATTTACAGAAGATTATTCTAACATAATCTTTAAACCTAATATTATATCTCTATAGAAATGGATTTATCACTAACAAATCCTAAATTTTACAAAATTGATGTAGTCTAATTTATTAATGAAAATTTAACTAACTTTATATCAATTTTTAATATTTTTCTTTTAAAATTAAACTTCATCCCATGGTTACTGTCGATCGTGCTCTTTTAATCTATACATATTTTAGGCCACGTTTATTTTAGGCTACGTTTATTTGGCGGATTAGATTAAATAAGATTGTTAGTGAAAAAATTATTAATGAAGAAATTGTTAATATGGGAATTATTAGTGAGGAAATTAAGTAAAAATATATTTATTTTAATGATAGTGTGGGAGATGATTAGTGATAGGATTAATTATTTTTATATAAAATAAATAAATAAATAATTTCTATATTAAAAAATTAAAATAAATATTAAAACAAACCGGTGCACTTAGTAAAAAAAATAAAATTTTTATATAAAATAGACTTAATCCCTTCACTATTTTTTTAATTCCACCTAAAATTCACCTAAACTAAACCTCTTAGGGACAGAGATTATTAAGCTCTCTACACTATCAATCCTCCCTCCTAAATCAATAGCAAACAAGCTGTGGGTGGGATTCATAGCTATCTTAATCCCATCCTGCTTCCCACCCCGCCAAACAAACATAACCTTAGTTAGATACAAAAACTTTGAGCAATTAAACTACTCTCAAGTCTCGTTTGGAAACAGGTTATTTTAGTAATTTTTTTATCTTTTATGAAAAAATATATAAAAAATAGAAAGTGATATGATAACTGATAGTGATTTTTTGACTTTTTAATTAAAATATATAATTAACAAATCATATCTTAATTAATTATTTATTTATTTTGTAGCATATGGTAATGATGATTAAAAAAAACATGGGCGGCCGTGGAGGAATTAGAATAGAAAGTTAAAAAATTAAAAAAATCAAAAGTTAAAAATTGAAGAAATTTAAAATACAATATTTTAGTTCAAGGTTAAAAAATTAATGTATTCTCTATCTTTTTTTAATATATTTTTTATATAAAAATTAAGGGCAAATTAGAAATACCCCCTCGAGGTTTGATAAAAATACAGATCCCTCCCTGAGGTTTGAGAAATTACAAATTACCCCCTGAGGGTCAAATTTTCATAACAAATTAAGAAAAATTAGGGAGGAATCTGTATGAAAATAAAAACCTCAGGGGGCAATTTGTTATGGAAATATAAACCTCAGGGGATGGGATGTAATTTCTTAAACCTCAAGGGAAAATCTGTATTTTCACCAAATCTCGAGGGGGTGTTTGTAATTTACCCAAAAATTAAAAGATACTAAAAAGGATAATTTCTGAATGAATCTTCAACATGTCAACTTTTAATTCGACGTTGGACTTTTTTACAAGTTTGCTCGTGACAATCGATTGTTTTGACTAATGTTAAAATTCCGAAAAATTCAGTTTAATTGATTAAAAATATTTACAAAATTATAATATTATAATTCTTTTCAATGTAACAAAACACAATAAGAATTGAACCATAAGGTCACGTTTATTTAACTCTATAACATATAAGAGATTAAGAATATAGTGAAATTAAGAAAGAAGATTATTAATATGGTGGTATCAAAAATGTTTTAGACCACTAATTAGTGGTGGCTCTAATGATGTGATAGTGAGTCCCACCCACTGCCACATGTGTTTTGTGTCTTGGTTTTCGTTTTTGTTTTTGTTTTTTTTTCAATTGCCACCTCACTAATGATGGAGTTAGTGATGATAAATTAGTGGTATATAGCATTGCTCATGGTGGTATTAGATTGGAACGATAGGATAAAAAGTAGTTGTTTGTATATTACCAGATTAGTAACACTATAAATAGTATTGATATATAAAATTATTATTTTTTAAGTTTTAGTATTTTTTTAATATTATAATTATTTTTTTTACTCTAAAAAATATAATTTTTGTTTAAAAATCATTTAAAATTCCACTAATCCCCTCACTCAATTTCTTATCTCAACCCTCCCATGACTTTGTTAGTCTTACCACATGGGAGGGACTATTAGTCTAAGGAAATAGTTAATCCCCCTCACTCATGTTCCCAGCCAAACACTCTTTAGGTAGGTCCCATAAACTATTAATCCAACCTCCCTTTCTAAAGAGCCAAACAAGTATGGTTTAAAAGATGTTGAAATTTTTTCCTATCTCTACCAAATAGGAATTTTTCCAATAAAATCTAAGAAAAGTCTATCCATTCAATACAATATTTAAAAAAAATTAAAATTGAGAAATTATAAGTAAAAAAAAAAAATCCAAAGTTTTGATCCTAGTAACAAAATATATAATACAGTTTTAATTTGATTAATTTAAATTATAATCTTTTAATTTATTTTTAATCTAAACTATTTGTCTATTTTCTTTAGAAAAATAATAATATTTTCATTATTAAGCTCAATAAAATATATTTATATACACCTGACTTGAGTTAAGTCTCAATCTTAGCTGTTAAACTCAATTAAAAAAAGGATAAGTTTTTCAATAGGACAAAAATGCAAGCAGAGAGGAACCGGATGTTAGGTCTCAGTCTCATGTCATTACCAAAGCCATACCAAAATTTCCAGAAATGCCAAACATGAGGTGTAATAACAACTTATTTATGCATGCGCGCACACAAAAATGAAAAAAGAAAAAAAGGATTCGTAGAAAGCTTTACAACGATAAAACTGTTTGGATTTTGAATTTGTGAAAGATTTTCTCCACAAATCCCTTCATAAATCCAAGATCCAAATACATAATCAAAACTCGTAGATTTTTTCATGAAGATTAAAGTCCAAGAGAATTATGAGAATTTTACAAGGCACGTGTTTTATTTGCAAGTACAATTTTCATTTCTCTCTTCAAATGTCACATGACAGGTCATTTGTCACTGTTTGAGTTTAAACTGTTACAAAATGGATGAACATATAATACCTCCTCCTTGAGTTGTATCCCAAACTTCTGATAGACCATCTCTTTAACCAAATTGATGAGCTCCAACATGTCTTCAGAAGTTGAGCCACCAGAATTAATGAAGAAGTTGGCATGGATGTTTGAAACCATTGCCCCTCCAACTCTGTGACCTTTCAATCCAGCTCTCTCAATCAACTCCGCTGCTGAAACCCCCGAATTGGATGGGTTATGAAACACTGAGCCAGCGCTTCTCTCTCACTGGCTGAGAGATTCTCCTCCTGTAAACAAAATCATAGACCTGTTAGCATTTATCACCTTGAAGTTCTTGTGGTATATAAACTACACACACACAATAGAATCCATCACAAACAAGAAAAACATGACATATAGATTTACATGGTTCAACAAGATTGCCTACATCCACGGTACAACTCACACCAATTCCACTATACTGAAAAAAAATGAGCTTCTTATAAGATAAGTTGGTAATCACAAAGCAGAAGCCAAAAACATTCTCCCCCACTTTCGAAATAGTAATCAGTTTTTAAAATTTATTTAAGCTATTTCTACTCAATAAGCTGTAAGCGGAAACTACATTAAACAGTTTGATAGAGACTCTGAATATACAAAAAGCTATAAGCAACTCATATAAGCTGCACCAAATAGTCAAATGCGGCTGCCCGTGTAAACATTAATACATATGTTAGAATTTACATCAACAGATTACCATAATACGCCTTGTAAATTTGTCTTGGGCCACAACCCCCACCCTTGGGTAGGGGGCACTGCCCCTGAAATCCCCTGCCAACTCACCGCAGAGTTGGATTTGTGACCGTGAGGTGAAGTGTACAGAACTAGTTAGGCTCCACAAACCCAACAGAAGCATTATGACCCTCAGATTTCATTACCTTTCCAAGTACTCTTGTTGCCTTCTCCTTGCAGATTCCGAGTGTTTCAGTTGGAATGTAACAGCAACGATGGCTGCCAAGTCTTCCATATCTTGAAATGGTGATGTTCGGTAGCCAAAATTAAGATCCGTTCTATTCAGTATCTGAAATTTGCCATCAGTCGTTACAATCTCAATGCTGTCGATAACATCAGCAGTTTCCTTGAACATAAAAAACAAGATAAAAATACCCAATCAGCTGTTTCATTCACAAACAGTTTCAGATGTCATTTCTTTTACAGTCAGAACCAGCATCACCTGCCCATTTGCTCCGGCATTCATATAAGCGGCTCCTCCAACAGTTCCAGGAATTCCACCAGCAAACTCGAGACCTGTGAATCCTTCATTTGAACACAATATACCCAAGTGATTGAATCTGAAGCCGCTTCCAACTCTAAACATGCCAGGCTCAATCCTCTCCAAGAACCCAATCTGATTCAGAATAACACAACCATCGAAACCCAAATCATCAAAGAGACAATTTGAGCCTTTACCAATTATCATGGATCTCAAAGAATTCTCATGGCAGTACCTGCATCATTTTAAGATTTTATTTACTGCTATCACTCATTCAGAAGTGGTTGTCATGAAGGGTGAACACCAGTTCCACTGCCTCCGACAAAAAGAGGAGATCTATCCATGACAGAAAGCAAGAAATGGAGCAAAGAAAGTGGCTCCCCAAGTGCAGCCCTAGTCCCAGAGTAATCAAGTACGGCGACTAAAAAACAGTACTCCCTCTTTAGTCTCCACTGGATGGGGGTCTAGGAGGAATAGACTGGGCAGAGACCTAACATTTATCATAATTTGTACAAAATTGTTGCACTTAATTCGAACCCACAACCTCAAAGTTAATAGGTGAAATTTTAACCACTAAACAAAAAATCTTCTCAGACTGTTAGAAAGCCCATCCAATGGGTCTACCCAGCACATCTATTTGTGGGTCTTTTTCTACTATGTTTGCAATATTTCTTACATAGTTGAATGTTCAATATGATGTCTCTCTGCTCTCTTGTTATTTGATTTAGCTTAGTATTTTTGCTAACCAAAGCTTGAACCATTCCTAATCACCACCTTAAAATTTTATTTAGTAAAACATAAAAAAGAAAGAAAGAGAAAAAAAACTAAGCACCATTCATTTTCATTCATATAATCCTTAAAGCCTAAAATTTTCAGAGACAATAGAAAAGTATAAATAAATAAATAAACAGAATTCTGAAAATATCAAACAACAAAAGGTCAAAAATCAGAACAAGACAAACCTGAGAGCAGAGAGAAGTTGGGTTTGATTGACAACTTGAACAAAATGGTAACAAGGGCCTCCAATGGCCCAAGTGCAGAGATCGCTTAATCGTTTGTGGCTCCGAATGAATTTCAATTCGTTGGAGAGATGGTTCTTCGATTCTTGACTTTTGATGATGTGTGTATGATTGGAAAGCAAAAGGCATGGTTTTTTAGTTGGGGATCTGGGCGGGAAGTGAGAGTGATGAGAGACCTCGTAGGGTTTATAGTTGTTGCTGTTGATGTTGATGTTGATGTTGTTGGAATGTGAAGAACACAAAGCCGACGAAACACATGCTGATGCTGATGGTGTCTTTAATTTTCCGATCATTTCTTTTCTTTGGATCCGATTTGCGTTTTCTCAGCTGAAGGAATTACGATTTGAAATTTTAAAAATATATTGTACATATTAACAATTTCTCAGCTCAAGTGTCTCGTAAAAAAAATTTAAAAAATATATTGTACATATTAACAATTTCTTTTTCTTGTTTTTTTTTTTATTTTTATTTTTTACATATTAATATTATATTATTTACAACAATAATTGAGACCATTTTTTTTGGATCTCATAATCTTCTTTGGATCTCAATTATTAAAAGTGTGGACTTTACATATATATAATTAGATCTCATACATACATGATTGAGATTCAGAAGGCCCTGAAATTCCCAAAAAAAAAGGAGTCTTAAATATTTTTTTATTATTTGTACTGTAAATTACATTATTTTCATATTTTTAACATAATTATAATATTGATAATGCAACTAACAAGAAAGCATAATGGAGAATATATAGGAGTCTCACTATTATATTCAAAAAAGATAGAAAGGAGATCATTATGAAGATGGATACAGAACATGTAAACGGGAAATTCTATTTTCACACACTTAATTAGTTTAGGACACACATTTAATAAAATATTAATGTAATAACAATCATATCTTAAATAAAAATGATCATAATAGACATCCAGCGACATATATAATATTACATAGAGAAATTCTCTATACATATCTAAAGGGGCTAAATAAGAAATGGGTTGGACCCAAGCCTTAGGCTGGTCCAATCCCCTAAGTCCAAATTCAAATGGGTCAAATAAGCATGTGGGCAACTAACTAAGCCCAACTCCATTACTAACAGTCCACCCAAGTCCTCAAGCACTTGGGCACAATTCGCAGTGGAAAGGCTAGTCCAGCTGTGATATTGGGCTAGGGCCGAGCTACAAGACTCATTCTATGGGCCGAACTGATAGGTCGAACCCATCATCAGAACCAAAGTGGGCCGAGTCCATACACAAATATCTGAAAATGCCAGCCCATCCCAACAATAGCCTCGCAAAAAGGCCGAGCCGAGGCACAATGGTACCGAGCTGAAGGAACCTCTCAGAAAAACGTGGAAGTTATGAGTATATGCATGTGCAAGTTGCCACCTCAACTGGTCCCCTACACCTAGAATCACGGAAACAGTTAAACCAGAGGAATGTGGTTTGTTATCAGCATGACTACAATGAGTATATGCACCCCTTAACAACTACCAGATGGTCCTCCACCTTGGGCAATGCTAAAAGGAAACTTGTCAGCACTAGAGCTCCATGAAACCATCTTAGGAAACAAGTAAGAAGTTCTATATAAACCACACTAACTTCACATTGACGGTAACTGATCTAAACTGAACCCTCTACACTTAGTGGGCACCTCACTTCTTTTCCGATTACTCATTCCCACACCAGAGGGGTTACCCGGCCGGGTAGCTCTCACGATGTTTATTGTTGCAGGACCTTAATTCCTGGATATTCCAACCGATTGCGGAGCTCCGATCCACTTTCATCTAGTGTGGTATCCGGTACACACAATTGGTGCAGTGAACGTGGAACGCTTTGTCTCAAAGCTCTGCACTCGATTCCGGCGATAAGGATTAAGGACGTCCCACCTTCGGTACATACTCCAGAGACGGCGAAAACAAAGGACAAAGGCTTGGCGCTCCCAATAGTCTTAGAAGAACAAACTGAAAACAATAACCGAACTCCCGAATTTGTTGAACATCGATTGCCCTTCACTGGAGGTTCTTCTCATCACTTTCTTCTGGAAAAGGATTACAGAGATCGAATCATAGACTCCATGGAGACGGAGATACAGGAGCTAAAAACACAACTCAAAAGGGTACTGGGCGATCCGATAGAAAAGAGGATTGACGCCGAGCCCTCTCGCCCGTGACAGAAAAGCTCCTCCAGAGAACCACTGGTGAAGAAGATCCCCAAAAACGAATCTGGGCAGCAAAGCCAGCCAATCCCGGTACAAAGTGAAGTGGGGAGCAGCCACACCTGTGGCTCAAGCCGAAGGAGGGCTACAAGGCAAAAGACAGTTAGCCAGCAGACTGAGTACCCTCATTAAGACCTTCGTAGTTGGCTGATTTGCAACAAGCAGCATGAGCAACGTCGAGATCATCTAGATCGTACCATCCACCAGAGAGAGCACCGAGCTTTGGATAGGCTTGTATCTTCCCCATTCTCCCCAGAAATCGAGGCCATGAGACCTCCCAAGAAATTCACCCTGCCAAAGTTCACATCATACGATGGGAAGTCAGACCCATTGACGCACATCAGCCATCATAGACAAATGATGTCCCTATGGAGCCGAGACAAAGCACTGATGTGTAAAGTCTTCCCGTCCAGCTTGGGAGAATCCGGACTCCGATGGTTCGATCGACTCCCCGCTAGATCAATTTATGATTGGAAGCAGCTCTCCGAGGAGTTCTTAGCCAGGTTTGTCTCCAACACTAAGATCTCGAAAGAGCCGGATACACTGTTCGGTCTCCGAAAGGAACAAGAAGAAACGCTGCGCAGTTATACTATGAGGTATTGGGAAAAGTACAATGACTTAGAGGAAAACGTTTGCAGTGAGCAGATGGCTGTTATGTCTTTCAAACATAGTCTGTGCCCGAAAAGTAAGTTGAGACAGTCACTTACCAAACACCCGGCCATAGCATTGAAGGATTTGCGTACCAGGATTGAGCAATACGCTCACCTCAAAGATGACCAGATCCCCATCGAGGTAGCATCAGCAGAACAAACAGCTTGGCACAAAAAGAGAATGGACCAAGGGAAACACCGGGGACTCACAGTGAATGAGGTAGACAAGTCCAAATCTCACGAAGTAGTCGTGACCGTATTCAAAGAACCAATCTATCGTATCTTGGAAAAGATCAAGAGAGAGCCCTTCTTTACTTGGCCGCCGAAAATGTTGGGAGATCCGGCTCGGCGTAATCAGAAGCTCAGATGCACTTATCACCAAGACAGGGGGCATATGACTCAGAATTGCAAAGCACTAAAGCAACACCTGGAGGACCTAGTAGCAGCTGGACACCTCCGAGACTACATTGATCAAGATAAAGCAGTAGTCGAACCGGGGAACCCACCATAAGAACCGAACAACGAGCACCCACCTCAGCTGGTAATAAATGTGATTCATAGAACAACGACTCAGAAGCGCGAAGAGGCACTAGAAGAAGAAATTGCTAAGGCTATGCAAATTCAGCAGGTCATGTCAGTAGAGCCCACATCGAAAAACGTACGCATAGTACCCAAGTCCCCTTTTTTGCACAATTTCATTTACTAGAAAGGATTTAGAAGGCATACAATTCCCACATATTATGACTTGTTTAGAAAGCTTGGTTTCTCTGAGCAGCACCTCACCCCAGCTGCAGCTCCCTTAGTCGGCTTCAATTCACAGCCAGAGTGGCCACTTGGCAAAATAGTGTTGCAGATTGTGGCAGGAACAAAAACCCTCCAGATAGAGTTTTTAGTTATTAACACACCTTCTCTTTACAACACCATACTCGGCAGTCCACGAATTCACCAAATTGAGGCGGTTCCTTCAACTTACCACTAGCTCATCCGTTTCCCAATGGAACACGGAGTAGAGCAGATCGCAGGGGACCAAGTTGCGTCCAAACATTACTTCATAGCAGCAATGAAGGCTAAACAACTTTGCAACCGGGTACAGACAATGGAAATGGTTGAACAGCCAGTCTTAGAAGATGTAGGAGGAGCCCCAGAGGAAAAGATGGTAAAGGATTTGGAGAAAGTCCTAGTAAAAGAGGATGATCCAGAAAAGTACTTCCTTATCGGTATCTCGCTAGGCACTGATGAGAAACTTCAGCTGCTGGAATTGTTGAGGGGAAATATAGAGGTATTCTCATGGTCAGCATATGATACTCCAAGGTTGAACCCAGAATTTGCTTGCCACAAAATCAACATCAATCCCTCCGCTCGGCCTGTCATGCAGAAAAGTCGGAGATCCTCAGTTGAGCACACTGAAGCGGTGATTACCGAAGTCAAAAAGCTCCTAGCATCAAGAGCGATTAGAAGTTCAGTACCCACAATGGTTGTCCAACACAGTTGTAGTCAAGAAGAAGAACGGAAAATGGAGAGTCTGTGTTGATTTCACCTGCTTGAACAGAGCTTTTCCCAAAGGCAATTTTCCTCTACCTCCCATTGATCAACTAGTGGATTCAACAGCACGGCATGAGCGTATGATCTTTCTATACGCCTCTAGCGACTATCACCAAATACCACTGTTCGGCCCAGAGCAGGAGAAGACAGTGTTTATTACTCCAAGGGGCACTTATTGCTACAAAGTAATGTCGTTCGCCTCAAGAACGCCGGCAACCTACTAGGAATGATCACTTGAATGTTCAAGGACCAACTTGGAAAAACCATGGAAGCTTATATAGATGATATAGTAGTAAAAAGCAAGCTCGCTATAAATCACCTTGCGCACTTAAGAGAAGTTTTGATATCTGAAAAACCATCGCCGCTTAATGCCTCGAAATGCGCTTTCGGGGTAGGAATAGGAAAGTTCTTGGGGTACATGGTTACTTACAGAGGAATCGAGGCAAATCCGGACCAAATCAAAGCAATACAAGAGCTTGAAGTACCAACAAAGGCTAAAGAGCTATAGAAGTTGGTCGGAATGGCGGCCGCCCTAAATCGGTTCATCAGCAAGTCTTCAGATCGGATGAAGGCCTTCTTCTAGCTACTGAGAAAAAAGGCAGCGTTTGAATGGAGTCCTGAATGTACCAAAGCATTGCAAAGTCTCAAAAGATACCTCAGTACACCACATCTTCTGTCCACTCTAGAACCAGAGGAGGAACTGTGCTTATATATGGCAGTCTCAAACCACGCCGTAAGCGCGGTATTGATTCGAGAAGTTAACAAGGAGCAGAGGCCAGTATACTATGTTAGCAAGACTCTACTAGATGCCGAGACACAGTATCTACCCTTGGAAAAGTTAGCTTACGCATTGCTTATCGCCTCAAGAAAGTTGCAACATTACTTCCAGGGGCATACTATCAATGTCCTCACTGAATTCCTCCTCAGATCTGTCTTCAGCCGAGCTGATTTCTCTGGTCGAACAACAAAATGGGTGGTAGAGCTTGGTGAGTTTGACATTCGATATCAACCCAGGACAGCAATCAAGGCCCAGGTCTTGGCAGATTTCATCATAGAATTTGCTCTCCCAGCAGTAGTGAGCACGAGAACTCGGTTCAAAGACAGGCGCCACGCACCACCGAACTAGGAAAACAATGCGCTTCGAAAGCATGGAAACTCTTTATTGGAAACATCTAGTAACTCTATGTCGACGAATAATCCAATAACCGAGGTTCAGGAGCAGGGGTAGTACTCATGTCACCAGAAGGATTTATTTGGGAGCAGGCTCTTAGACTCGGCTGGAAGGCTTCTAACAATGAGGCGGAATACAAAGCACTATTGGTTGACTTACGCAATGCCGGACACTTCAGTGCAGAACAACTTCTTGTTTTCAGCAACTCCAAATTGGTGGGAAACTTGCCCTCTGGGGGCTATGGAGCACAAGACGAAGGAATGGCTATGTATGTAAGCAAGGCCAGGATCTACTCAAAAAATTTCGATCCATACAAGTGGAACGGATCAGTCGAGAGAAAAATAGCCATGTTGATGCTCTGGCCTACCTTGGCTCATCAATAGATACCAAAGACGTTAGAAAAGGTTGGGTTGAGTTCGCGAACCAAGTATTGCATCTCCGGTCCTCTGCGGAACCTAGAGCCAAGCTGGATGGATCCGATACTTGCTTTTCTAAAAGCTGGCACTCTCCCCGTAGATAAAAAGAAAAAGCCAACAAAATCTAACATAGGTCAGCTCGGTTCTGGGTCACAGCATCTGGGAAGCCATACAGACATTCCCATCTCGGTCCTTACCTTTTCTATGTGCATCCAAATCTGGTCGAAAATGTTCTCTATGAAATTCATGATGGGATTTGTGGATGCCACGTTGATCAGGTCATCGCAGAAGTCCTCACCACGAAAATCTTGGCCACGGATGCAACAAGATGCACAGTAGTACGTTCAGAAGTGCGATAAATGTCAGAGGTTTGCTCTACTAATTCATCAGCCAACCAAAACTCTTACTCCACTTACCACCCCATGGCCCTTTGCCCAATGGGTCTGGATATTGTCAAACCGCTGGCACGAGGCAGGAACAGTGATTCTTCATCGCTGCTTCACTAAGTGGGTTGAAGTCGAAACCCTGGCAAGTATCAAAGAAGCAGACACAAATCGGTTTTCCATGAGGAACGTCGTGGTCCGTTTTGGCATCCCGCGAGTACTGATTGCAGATAATGGAACACAGTTTGATGGAAAGATCTTTAGAAAATTTTGTGCCGACCTCAGAATCGAATATCGAAACTCTTCTCTAGGCTACCCACAAAGTAATGGGCAGACAGAAGCATTGAACAAAACCATCATCAACGGAATAAAGAAGCGGCTCGAACATGCAAAAGGAAAATGGGTTGAAAAGTTACCCCACGTACTATGGGCTTACCGAACCACAGCACGGCGCTCAACGGAGGAAACACCTTACTCTCTAACTTATGGAATGGAGGCCATTATCCCACT
The DNA here is from genome assembly GCA_025200525.1 of Camellia lanceoleosa. Taxonomy (NCBI): domain Eukaryota; kingdom Viridiplantae; phylum Streptophyta; class Magnoliopsida; order Ericales; family Theaceae; genus Camellia; species Camellia lanceoleosa. Next base: position 189,580,441 of record CM045759.1, read on the forward strand.
CGAAGTAGGTCTCCCAACCCTCCAGTCTGAACTGTTTAAAAGCACAAGTAATGAGGAAGCTATTGCACAAGCACCGGATATGGCAGAAGGCCAAAAAGAAACCGCACTTATCAGACTTGTAGCATATCAGCAGCAGCTCATCAAAAGTTTCAACCAAAAAGTTTTCCCAAGATAATTCACACCTAGAGAGCTGGTTTTGAGGAAAGTTATGGATCACAAAAGGGTGCCTGGTGAAGGAAAACTTGGGCCTAACTGGGAAGGTTCATACAAAGTCACAGTTGTTGCTGGAAATGGAGCTTATTACCTAGAGGATCTCAAAGGCAAAGCCATAACTCGGCCCTGGAATGTAGCAAATCTCAAGAAATACTATCAATAGAATTATACCTCAACTTCTCTATTAGAATGTAAAAACATTTATCTCTTGACCGATGCATATGCCTCTCCACTTCTCTCAAATTTATCAAATTTTTGTAATTAGCTTTGGTGTTCACCAAACAGAAATAGCTTTGATGTTTATCAAACGGAATTAGCTTTGGCACTTACCAAACTAAAATAGCTTTAATGTTTATCAAACAGAATTAGCTTTGGTACTTACCAAATGGAAATAGCTTTGATGTTTACCAAACGGAATTAGCTTTAGTGTTCACCAAACAAAAATAGCTTTGATGTTTATCAAATGAAATTAGCTTTGGTACTTACCAAACAGAAATAGCTTTGATGTTTATCAAACGGAATTAGCTTTGATGTTTATCAAACAAATTCAGCTTTGGTCTTAACCCAAACGGACTTAGTTTCAGAACGACTGAACGGAATTTAATTTTACTTAGCACTCAAACGTGCCAAGTGGAATTGCTTGGTGAAATTATATTTGGCAACTAAATTGGACTTTAGCCAAATAGAATTGCTTAGTGAAAACCACAATAACATACTTTAAGTAAACATCTCTTAAGCTCACAAAATTTCTTAGATACCGTTACATCAACACTTCAGTATTGATGCGTATAAACAGAGTTGGAACAAACTTGGCTAAACTCTATCAGGAGCAAACTTCCAGCACTAGTCTTACTCAACTCCAGGTGGGGTCAATCAATTGTTTTTTCAAGCTAACTTGGACCTGAGTAAGACACCTCTTCATACCTTTATCTCATTCAAATGCACTTATGCTATCAAAGTTACCAACAGACTTAGCGACTCTACCTAAAGAGCACAGCCTCCAGATCGATCTTACTTAGCTCCAGGTGGGGGCAAATAATTGCTTTTCAGAACCAATCTGGACCTAAGTAAGACCCTCTTCTTTCATTACAAAACCAAGCATAGCCATGCAATGTATTCGTTAACCAGACCGAGCATCTATTTGGCCCTGAGGTCCCAACAAGAGCCGGTAGAGCAAACAAGATAGAACCGCATCAAGCATCTATTCGCCCCGAGGTCCTAACGGTTTCGTAGGGCAAACAAGATGAAAACATTCAGACATAAAAGCAAAAAAGCATCAGATTGCAAAATCAAAAGAAACATTCCATCATCCAACAAAGGCACAGATGGCCTCACAATTAGCAACAAAGAAAAGAAGAAAAATTATCTTGGCAAACATAAGGGGGCAACTCGTCAAAGAAGACCGAGCTGCAGTACATCAGAAACTTGATAACAAAAGAAAGTCAAAAAAAGCAGAAACTTCGAATCATTCCAAAGAAGACTGTAGCTTTCATCAACGGAATGAACCTCAGGAGCAGCGTCCACAATCTTGTCTAGGCCATCTTGAGGAGGAAAAGTAGAGGCAGCTCCAACTTCTTGAGAAGTATAAGCTTCCTTAACCACATCTCCCATGGCTCCAGTCTCCAAGGTTCCACCCCCTTCAACATTCACCGCCTCAATGGTAACATCACTCTCCGAGTCTTGTTCCTGAATCTATTTCGGGAAACCTCAACCTAAGAACTGCAAGGGTAGAGGCAATCTTTGAACCCAAGGACCTTGAGGGAACTGGGATATCTTGAAACATGGGAGAACCTTCAGGAACCTGAGCAATGGCTAGAGCACTTGACCAACCGTTCAGAAAGAGCTTGTCCCGCAGTACCAGCACCTCTTGTTTATAGGCAGCCCCAGCCTCATCCCAACCTTGTTGCCAATACTTGGCCTCGCGTAGAACTCTCGGCCTATCACCGCGATAACGACCTCCACCGCCACTTTTGCTTCAAGTTGGGCAGACGCCATGGCAGCCTCCTTTGACTTTTCGGTGAGGCAACAACCTTGTTCAGACGGAATGCCTCCTCTCAGTAGTTCTGCGTCCTTCTTTCTTGGCCTCCGTGCTCATCACAATCTCTTAGCATTCATAGCGGCCTCCAAGACGCTTCTCTAGTTCCTCCGCTCTGGTGATGGATGATGCATCCTTTAAATACACTACAACAGTTACAAAGTATTAAAGAAAAGAAAGCGATTATAACACCAAAAACAAGCAAAACAAGAATGCACTTACAATACATCATCCAAAGGTCCCTTCGTAGCAGAATATTAAGGGGCCCGTTATGATCGACCATGTCCACCCGTTAACAGAGTCTTGGTCAAGTCAAAAGCAAAATCTTTGGAAGCAACAACCGAATTAGAAGTAGAAATAGGCCTGCCTTGATGCAACATTGGCGGCTCCCACTTCTCAAATGCCTTGCCCTCAATAGGATCTTCAGAAACTTCTCCAACTACTGCCTTGCCAGTTTCTCTCCTCCTCTTCTTCGCTTTTGCAGCAACCGAAGTAGAGGGCTCGGCAGCAGTAGCATGAGTTCCAGAAGCTCCCACCTCCAATTTCATATCCATGAGGCTCTTCGCCTCGGCCTTTACCAAAGGAGTCTTTAAAGCATCAGAGGAGCCAAAAGCCTCAGTCTCCAAATCCACTAGAACTCTTCTCTTCAACAAAGATCCACCCTGCTAAACCGCAGTGAGAGGCGTCTTCTCGCAGTGCACCTTGGCTTCGGTGGCGATTAGTAACCAGAGGGGTGAGGGATGTATCAGTCTCAATGTCAGAATCTAGAAGGGATGCAGCAAGCCTCGCCTTCTTCAGAATAGTGGAGCGGTAAGTCGCAGTAATCCAACGGCTCGAGCGCGAACCTCTTATTGTACCTCAGAACGGCTTTGATGGCCTCAGTATTTTCGGTTCAAGGCCACAAAACGGAAACCTCTGCAAAAAAGAAATGCCACATTAAAGCAACATTCAAAACAAGGCAAGAAATACAAAAGACACTAGAGGAAGGACTCAACCTAGGTAACCATCCTTCTAGGGCATCCGTCGGATCGAACTCGGTCCCAAAGAGGAACTCCCAATTGCCACCAACTTGCAGAAAATCATCATTATGTTTGTCTGAATCAGGAAAACCAGTCACCAGATGACAATCGATCGAACGAACACGCAGGTAGTACGTGCTGTGATCCTTGTTGTGCGAAAGAGTGTAGCAGCCTAAAATGTCCCATATGTCAAGATTCATACCCAACTGCTTGTTGAAAACGGACACACCACAGATGACACGGAACAGGTTAACGGACACTTGCATTGGGGTAAGGTGAACTTGGTGCAAAAATCGGCGCACCAAAGGATCGAAGGGAAACCGAACCCCTCCCTCAACGATGGCCGCAATCGGAAAGGCGACAGTACTCCTAGTGCCCATACGCTTGGCATCGACCTTTGCTAGCGAAAGGGTCACATCATCAGGGATATTATAGTCACGACGAAACATGGCCATGGCCTCAGGAGTATCAACTAATGAGCGAAACTTCTCCATTAAACAAACCTAATGGGACAAGGGTAGAACTCAGATAATAAGATGCCGAAGACAATGGTGTAAGGGCCAAACGAGATGATTAAAACAGAAAAAGATAGGGGAAGAAGAATCACAGGAGAACTTACAGAGATCGAGCAAAGCGAAGGGCAAGCAAGCGTTAAGCAAGCAAGAGCGATAGAGAACGTGACGGAGCACCAACGAGACTGGCTCAGAGGAACGGAAAAGGTCTTTTGAAACTCTCTAAAAGAATGAAAACCAGATAAAGGGTTTTGGATTAATAGCCCAAAGCATTTATTACACTAGCCGGCGTGAAGGTACACGAAGCACGACCATCGGTATAGGATCGGCGCACTATCTCTGTAAGACATATCCCACGCCACGTGTCACCACGAAAGGAGGTATGCAGGGGTTGTGTGTCCAGATTGAACCGTCACCAAGGCCGAACTAGGGCAAAACCAAAGTGACGCGACGCTTAGAGTACAAAACAATAGCTCCCTCCAAGGAGAACCTTAGCGCGAGTTAGGGGGCAAATGAATAGGCTAAATAAGAAATGGGTGGGACCCAAGCCTTGGGTGGTCAATCCCTTAAGCAAATCCAAATGGGTCAAATGAGCATGTGCAACCCAACTAAGCCCAACTTCATTACTATCACCACCCAAATCCTCAAGCACTTGGGCCTAACTTCAAAGTGGAAAGGCTAGTCATTTGATATCTTGGGCTAGAGCCGAAGCAGGACTCATTCTATGTACGGCGAGCCCGATGGGTCAAACCCATCATTAGAACCAAAGTGGGCCAAGTCCATACACAAATATCTGAAAGGGCTAGCCCATCCCAACAGTAGCCTTGCAAAAGGGCCGAGCCGAGGCACAATGGTACTAAACTAAAAGAACCTCTCAGAGAAACATGAAAGTTGTGAGTATATGCATGCGCAAGTTGCCACCTCAGCTGGTCCCCTACACCTAGAATCACGGAAACAGTTGAACCAGAGGAATATGGTTTGTTATCAGCATGACTACAATGAATATATGCACCCCTTGTTAACTACTAGATGGTCCCCCACCTTGGGCAATGCTAAAAGGAAACTTGGCAGCACCAGAGCTCCATGAAACCATCTTGGGAAACAAGCAAGGAGTTCTATATAAACCACACTAACTTCACATTGAAGGTGACTGATCTAAACTGAACCCTCTACACTTAGTGGGCACCTCACTTCTTCTCCGATTACTCATTTCCACACCGGAGGGGTTATTCGCCAATCTTACGGGCGCCATGTTCATTGTTGCAGATCTCAATTCCTGGATAGTCCAGCCGTTTGCGGAGCTCCGATCCACTTTCATCTAGTGCGGTATCCGGTACGCACATATCTTTTAGGAACAAAAAAATCTCAACATTTATCTTTTGAGTTAAAAAAATTAAACCTTAATTTTTTCATTATTGTCATTTTACTTGTAAAACCCTAGTTTTTTCATCTCTCCATTCTCAACATCCCATTTTCTCTATTTTGCTACATACATGATTGATGTAGCATACTAACATGATTTCAACTGAATTTCTTTCTGAACTAGTTTCATATAATTTCATTCATTTTATATTAAAAAAAACTTTAATACATCATAAGTTTTTTAAATAAAAGTCTTACATAGAAGTTTTAAATAGAAGAAACATTAATATACTTTTTCACTTTAGACTTTCGTTAAAAGGTTTTCACATGAGTGGCTCAAAATTCTAAAAGTTGGATAAATCAAAAGTGTGTGAAAAGAGATGTGTACAATAATATTTGAGTGAAGGATATAATTGTGACTTTTAGTGTGTGGATTGAGAAAATTAATCAATAAATAAATTAATAGGTGTGTGCATTGAGAAAAGATGTGTCCTAAGTTAATCAAAAGGAAATAAAATTTCCTTAATTCAACTCTTCAAACGAGAAACACTATCCAATTCTCAAAGAGCCCTCACTAAAAATGCAAAGTTTTCATGGATAGGTACAGTGTCCTCTCAACCACATCCAAAGACGAAGGAAATTAATGTATCGACAAATTAGTCAATAGGATGAGCGGGATATATCAATTGCCTAAATTAATCAAACGAATCGATCTGTCACATTTTGGACGGATGTATGATAAAGAGCGACGATTACGGATTGATTTTTTCAATCCGCCTAGTTTTGGACAGATGGCAAATTTAAGGTTTCTTTGGTCAGAATCGAACTGTCAAACCGCAAGCACACCTAGTAATTTGTAAGATTTTATGTTTTTTAATTTGTTTAGATATTCTATTTGGGTTTTTAATTAAAAAAGAATTTAAATATTTCATTAAATATATTCTGTTGAATAAAAGTTTTCAACTTGAATATATTTTTTGAATTAAAAAAAATAAATGTATTATTTATCTATATTTTTTTATTTTTAAATCTAACTCTAAAAATAATAAATAAATAAGATGATATATGCTGGTTGGTTTTTGTTTTCAAAAACAAATATAGATGTAACAATAAATAAGTATACAATCTCTACTATTGCTTTGTTTATGGTTTTGGTAGTTTGAATTGTTTTTATATTTTAAGAACCACATATTGTAATATTTTATGTAATACTTTATGTGGATGAGGCATGGTGTAATTGTTATATGTGGATAAGGCATGCAATGATTGTAATATTCTAAAGGATCAAATTTTATTTATTTGGATGAGGTATGCAGTGATTGTAATATTTTTTTAAGTCATTGACTGTAATATTTTCTTTTTTGAGAAAGTGCATAAGTTGAATTGTGTTAAAAATTTATAAAATTTTAAAACGTCAAACCGATTCGCATCTATCCGCCAAATCCGCATCCTCTGGATTGGCGGATTGGATACAGATTGATTTTCTTTAATCACAATCTAACGAACAGATGACGGATTGAAGATTCTCAGCTACAATCGACCCACGTCCACCCCTACTAGCCAATATGAATGTGAATCACCAAGAGGCTTTATAGCTTTTGAAGACCCTAGTTATGGAGGGCTCTTTAAGAGATGAAGTGGGAACCTAGCTGTGGGGGTACTTTAGCTACTTAGACAACTGCACAAGTCTGGAAGCTAAACTTTGGAAAATATATCGAGGCCTAACCATTATCATGCAAAAAGGGATGACCAACATTGAAATAGAGACAGACTCCCAGACAACTATGGAACTTATTCGTGATGGAGCTGAAGTGAACTCACCTTATAGAGCTTTCATTGAAGATGCAAACTTCCTCTTAAGGAGATGCCAATGCTCAATCAAAGTCATACCCAGGGAAGCCAACCAGAGTGGTGATGCTCTGACAAACATGGGAGTCAACCAACAAGAATATACCATCTTTCTAGATGATCCATCAAGCTCCATACTTCCTTTGTTAATCACTGATATGAGAAGTGCTAGTTCTAATAAGACTTAAACTTTCTCTGGAATGCTTTGTTTTCCCTGTCTTTAATCTTTCAAATGAATCACAAAAAAAAAAAAAAAAAGACCCTCTAGCCAAATTGTAAGTCTGCTTGTTACGAACATGGTGAACATTTCTTGTGAAAGGCATTCTCACCTACTCTTTGTTATTTTTTTTGTGTCATAATAATAATAGAAAATTACAATAAATTCTATCAAAATTTTAATTTCCATAACAATTATATTATTTTTTATTAATAATTATTGTTAGTCATATGATTGAAAAATATTATACTAAAATATATATTTATTTCAGCGTTTATTCATCATTGATATTAATTTTGATCGTTTTAATCATACTAAAAGAAACTTAATATAATTATGTAAAAATATAAAGCTAACAGCATTTTCCCCAACTTCAAGAAATGTGAGTTTTTTTTGTTACAAAAATCCTCCCTACCCTCCGTGAGGTCCAAAGGCACGCTTCTTGCAGAAATCACTTCTAAGACGTCTTCCAAAACCAACCTGTGCTTGCCCGTGAAATTAGCCCAGGAAAGGAATTGAACTCAGGACCATAAGACTTAAACCCCAAACCTAACCACAATGCCCCACCACTGAGTTAGAAATGTGAGTTTAATTTACCCATATTTATGTCTTGTTTGTTGTAACAAAAATTTGTATGATTTATTAATTTATATAATATGTACTCCTTTGAAAATGATCACAGCTATTAATTCATGCGATAGTCATCATTATAAATTTATGTAAAATTTTGAGACATAATTTATCAATTATAAATGTTCTAAAATAAAAGACAATAAAATTTTATCTTTTTGGAGGATAAAAATACATTTTGATGTTTGTTTTGTCAATTAGTTTCTATTTTTTCAAACAAATTTCAGAAAACTAAAACCAAACATGGCCTTTCTATATAACCATGTTCGAAATAACCCATTGGGATAAATAATACCAATCAGGATCATTATAAGGAGTAAAAAGAAAAAGAATTATGCTAATGTGCAAGTGATTATAGACTGATCTGCTAAAATTATCATCCCCTCACAACACACACACACACACACACAAAAACTTGGAGACATTCATAGTTGAATAAACTAAATGATCAACAAGTACTTAACAAGACTTAATAAATAAATAAAAAAAATACTAAAGGCTAAATGAATAAATGAGAAAAATGTAGTTGTATGCTGTTACTCAGAAAATTGATTGCAAAACAAAGAGAAATTGTATTTTAAATGCAATCTTCATCTGTGCAAAGTATTTTCTTCCACCCCCCTCGATTGTTAACTGAACTCACAACAATCAAAAAAACATGGGCTCTACTTCTAAAACAGCAACATCCTCCAATATTCACAAACCAATCCTTTCCTATATGTTTTCGCTTTCTGTCCCCATAT